>BDDC01001586.1:0-23266 GCA_001662425.1 Chlamydomonas sphaeroides
GGGAGGGCAGGTGGGGGCGGAAGGGGGCGGGAGGGGGCGGGAGGGGGCGGGAGGGCAGGTGGGGGCGCACCTGGCGCCAGGTCTAGGGCGGCGGCGGGCCCCGGCTCCAGCGGCACGTGGGGCAGCTCCGCGGGCAGAGAGGCCGCCGCCTGCAGGCCGCCGCCGCCGGGCCGCAGCGGCGGCGCAGGCAGGCAGCCCGGCGCGGACGCCACGGACCGCTGCGGCGATCCGTCGGTGGAGCCGTAGGCCCTGGGCCCGGCGCTGCCTCCTGGGGCCAGCATGGCGGAGTAGGCGCTGCCTCCCGCCACGGACGAGGCGGGCGAGTCTGCGGCGGTGGGCGGGTGAGGGGGGGCCACCACGGCCATCGGCACGAGCAGGGGGCTTGCAGCAGGGGACAAGCAGCAGGGGACAAGCAGCAGGGGACAAGCAGCAGGGGACAAGCAGCAGGGGACAAGCAGCAGGGGACTAGCAGCAGGGGAGTAGCTCTGACACTCGGGCCCCCTCGTGCCACGGCCCAGCGAGCTGCCCTCACCCGCGACCCCCGCCTCCTCCGGCGGCGCCGCCGGCTGCAGCAGCCTCAGGCGCCAGCCGCAGCTGTTGGCCGCCGCCAGGTGCGCCTCCACCCGCACCAGCAGGCAGCCGCCGCCGCCGCCGCCGCCGCAGGCGGCCGCGCGCAGCGACGACAGCGACGACCCGGCCGGGCCAGCGGGGCCGCTGGCGGTGGCGGAGGCGGGGGCGGAGGCGCCGGGGCCGTCCCCGGGCGCGAGGCCCTCCAGGCGCACCACCACCTCCAGCAGCCGCAGGCCGTCGCCGCTGGGGGCTCGCAGCAGGGCGCTGCAGGCGCCCGCGTCGCTGCGGCGGCAACCAGGGAGGGGCGCGAGGGAGGCGCCTCGGTACCATAAAGTCAATAAATAGTAAATTAAGTCGATAAATAATGCCATAAAGTAAAGGAAAGGACTGGGGTCTGGGCCGCAAGGGTCCCCCAGTCTGCTCACCCCGCCGCCTGCGGCCCGCCGTCCGCAGCCGGCAGTCGGAAGCACAGCAGCTGCGACCAGCCGCTGCCCGCCACCGACAGCACCAGCGCCACTTCGGCCGTGCTGTGGCCCTGCGCCGCGGGGCCCACCGCGCCCGCCTCGCCACCCGCCTCGCCGCCCGCCTCGCCGCCGCCGCCGTCGGCCTCCTCGCCGAGCCGCACGCCCGGCGGCAGCGACAGCAGCGACAGCGACCGGGGCGCCGCGGCCGCGACGGCGGCGCCGCGGCCGTCTGGCGGCGGC
This sequence comes from Chlamydomonas sphaeroides, assembly GCA_001662425.1. Classification (NCBI taxonomy): domain Eukaryota; kingdom Viridiplantae; phylum Chlorophyta; class Chlorophyceae; order Chlamydomonadales; family Chlamydomonadaceae; genus Chlamydomonas; species Chlamydomonas sphaeroides. Next base: position 1,275 of record BDDC01001586.1, read on the forward strand.
TGGTGCAGCTGGTGCGCCGCGGCCTTGCTGCGGGGGCGGGCGGGCTCCTGCGGCCCCACCTCGTGCAGCAGCAGCGGCGGCCGGGGCTGCGGTGGGGAGGGAGGAGGAGGGGCAGGGCGCCGGATGAGGGCAGCGGAGGGATTGGGCGCATGGGCGCACGGCTCCGCAAGCCGTGCACGGCGGCCGTCCGGCCGCACTGCTCCCCTCGGCTGCACGGTGGTGTGTTCACGCACCGTCTGCCCCAGCCACACTGCGCCCTGCGGCGGCGCCTCCCACAGCGGCAGCAGCGCCGCGGCCAGGGGCAGGTCAGTTGCGTTGGCCAGCCACAGCGCCGCCCGCAGCGTCACCGTCAGCGGGTAGCCGGCGGCGGCGGCCTCGGAGGGCGTGGGCGCGGCGGCGGGCGCCACCGCCGCCACGGGGCGCGGGGCGCCGCTGTCGTAGGAGAGCACGCCGAGCGAGGCGCTGGGGGCGGCGGCCAGGTCGACGTCGCGAAGGAGCTCGACCCGCAGGGCCGTGGGGCGGGGCAGGGAGCAGGAGGAGCAGGAGGAGGAGGCGGTGGTGGCGGTGAGGTGCAGCGGCGTGCAGTGCAGCGCGGAGGGCAGGCGCGGCGCGGCGCCGGCCTTGCCTGCGGGCAGCGCGGGGAGCAGCGGGGGTCCATGGGGGTCAATGGGCAGTGGCGGAAAGAGCCTGAGAACGGGCGGAGGGGCGGGGGGATTGCCGCCAGCTGGCCGCGAGGCCTCTATGGCAGGAGGAGCGGCCTGCGTCCTCAACCGCCGCACCTGCCACGCCCGCCGCGTTGCGTGTGAAGCCCTCGGACAGCAGCGCCTGCTCGGAGCAGGCGTAGCCCTCCGGCTCCCAGGCCAGGAACACCTGCGCACGCGCGGCCGACCTTGAGCCGTGTGCCTTGTGCTTTGGGCAACCCTGGCACACCTTTGCCCGGTCTTGCAAGCCAGCAGCTTCCGCTCGAGACACCTCTGATCATCCCATGGCGCTGAGCGCCCCTAGCAGCCCCGACGGCCCCGGCGCCTTTTCACCTGCCGCCGCATGTCCGCGGTCATGACTGCAGCGCTCTCGCCGGGGCCCAGCCGCCCTCGCTGCCTCGCGCGACGGGGCTGGCCCGCGCCGCCGCTCTCCCACACCGTGTAGCGAGCTGCGGGGAGGTACGAGCCGGGGCCAGCCCCGGGGCTGACCACGAGGAGCAAAGGCGACAACTAGGAAACCGGATGGCGCCATCTCCTGTCCCCGTAGCCTAGCGGGCTTGAGCCAGCGCGCCCACCATCCCAACACCGCGCACCCCCAGCCCTGGCCCCACCAGCCACCGGCAGCGCGTTGCACAGCGTCAGCGGCGGCCGCACCAGCAGCGTCCAGTCCACGAGCGACTCTACGCCGCCGCCGCCGCCAGAAGCCTCGGCGGCGCCGCCAGGGGCTTCGGGCTCGGGCTCGCTGCCTGGGGCCGACGGCGCCGCCAGCACTTGGCTGAGCAGGCACACGCTCAGCCAGCAGTGCTGCTCGGGCGCGACGCCGGCCTGGGCCGGCGGCGCCGCCGCGGCGGAGGCCGTGGCCGACGGCGCCGCCAGGGCCAGAGCCGACGCCGCCGCCGGCTCCGCGCCGTGACGTGAGACCACCATGGGCGCCTCGTCGGCGGGCAGGTCGCAGGACGCGGAGGCTGACAGCGGCGGTGAAGGCACCGGCTCGGGCTCGGGCTCGACAAAGCGGCGCTGTCGAATCCACCGGCGCCGCCGGACAAAGTCCCGGAGCTGCGGCGGCGGACAGTGGGGGCGGAGGCGGCGTGCAGCCCACGGTTGCAAGGGAGAGAGGTGAGGTGAGGGGCATGTGGGCCCCTCGCACAAGGCCGGTGGCTGGGGCTCAAGCGCCAAGGGACCAAGGGACAAAGGGTGCACGGCCTAACGCAACCCAATACGGGCTGGCTGGTGGCCCCTAGGGCCACACGTAGCCCCTAGGGGCCACACCTTGCGCTTGGCCTGCTCCGGCGTGGGCGGGTACTTGAGCAGCGGCCAGTCTGCGACCAGGTGCCGGGGGCGCAGCACGGGGGCGAGGCATGGCGTCGCAGCCCCTTCACCCTCCTGCAGCATGCCCTGCATCCCCAGCGCCGCCCAGCGCCGCCCAGCACTCCGACGGCCACACGGTCCCGCCCTCCCAGGCGCACCAGTGGCGTAGAACCAGCCCTCGTTGTCCACGTGCCCGGCAGTATCCAGTCGCCAGGTGCCCTGCCACTCCCATCCGGTCGGCAGCGGCACCTCGGGGAAGGCCGCGAAGCTGTCGCCGTCGCGGCTGAACTGCCGCCGCTCCGTGGGCAGGAGGTTGTGGGGCCCCCAGCCGCGCAGCGGGATGAACCTGGGCGTCAGGGGCAGGGCGGCAGGTGCGGCAGTAGGGCGGCGGGCGGCGGGCCATGACATAAATTGGCACGACCATGCGTGGCAGGCGCAGCCACAGGTGCGGCTTGCGGGTGCAACGCATCCCCATCCCCATCCCCATCCCCATCCCCATCCCCATCCCCATCCCCATCCCCATCCCCATCCCCATCCCCAGCTGCGCCGCATCACACACCTGTGGTTCTCGAACACAAGCTCGGTCACCGGCTCGGGAGGGATCGCTGAGGTGTGGGTCAGGGGCCGGGGGTGTGGGGACACGCAGGCGAGGTTGAGGGCAGGGCGTCTGATCTGTGACTCGGCCAGGCAGAGGGCTGGTCCCTGAGCACGGCAGGGGCTCAGGGGTGCAGATAGGCCCCTGCGGCGACTCACGTCGGGGCGGCCGAGGTGGAGGTGGCGCCGGGCGCGGCGGCGACGGCGCGTCAGGCACACTCGCTGCCGGCTGCGGCTCCGGCACCGGCGCCGCCTGCTCCACCTCCTCTGCAGCGCCACCGGCCCTGCGGCAACAGGAGGCGCGTGTGACCGGCACCCGACCACTGCTGCCACTGCCACTGCCGCGCCATTGCATGCTGCCCGTTCCTCCCTTCCTCCTTCCCGCCCGCCCGCCCGCCCAGCCCCCAAGCTCCTGCTCCTCCCATGCCCACCGGCAGCACAGCAGCCGCGCGCCGCCCTCGCCCAGCCGCGTCATCACCAGCCCCGCCTCGCCCGCCGCCGGCCCGCCGCTCCAGCCGTGGAACGCCTCCACGTCCCGCAACCGCCGCAGCACAGCCACCGACGACGATGCCAGCGACGCCGCAGAAGCCAGACCCGCAGCCGGCTCCTCGGCCTCGACCGCAGCGCCCTCGCCCTCCTGGCCCTCCCCACCCTGCTCGCCGCCCTCCTGCAGCAGCTCCGTCAGCAGCAGCGGCCGCACCTGCGGATCGCAGCAGCGGGCGGAGGCGGGGCCGGCGAGGAGGTAACGGCAGGGGTGGAGGACACGCGCACCCCCAGCCCCCTGGTCCCCACCACCCCACCGAGTGCCGCGTTGGGCCGACGAGCACGCGGGGCCACGGGTTCGTGTCGCGTCTTTTCCCCCTCCCATTCCCCACCCCCAGGCCCCGAGGCCCCAACGCACCCCACAGTGCGCACCTGCAGCTCACAGCCGCCCGCCTCCCAGCCCAGCGGCAGCACAAGCCGCTCCCCAGGGCCCACGCTGCCCAGCACACGACGCCAGGTGGCCGGCGCGCCGGGCGCGCCCACCAAGCCGCCGTCTGTTGGCGAGGGGGAGGCGTCGACGGCGCCCTCGACCCAGCGGCGGCGGCGCACCCAGCGGCGGCGGCGGACCAGGTCGCGGGCCTTGCGGATGGCCTGCTCGGGGGTGGGCGGGTACCTGCGGCGCAGCGGCGGGGGTTGGGGCCAGGGCCGGAGCTGGGCGGCGTGGGCTGCCGGGTACGCACACGTTGACCGCCGAACAAGGGCGTGTGGCTCCGCTGCCCGGCTGTCTGCTGCCCGGCTGTCCGCTGCCCGGCTGTCTGCTGCCCGGCTGTCCGCTGCGCGGCTGTCCGCGTCCGCCCAAGGCCAAACAATCTCGTCCAGGCCCCTGTCGGGCCCCTCGCTCGCCCGAGCCGCACCGCCCCCACAGGGCCGGCCCTTACTTGAGCAGCCGCCAGTTGGCAGACCTTCAAAGGCATAGAGCTAGCTCGGGAAACATGCCCGCTGGCATGATCCCCTCAAACCCCTCCCTCGCTCCCTGCCATGGACAGCACCCCGCAGGCCGCCTCACTTGAGCAGCAGCCAGGTGGTGGCGTAGAACCAGCCGTGGCGGTCCACGTGGCCCGAGGTGTCCAGGCGCCAGGGGCCCTCCCACTCCCACCCGGGCGGCAGCGGCACCAGCGGGAACTTGGCCTGACATGGAGGACGACAGCACGGGGGGGTCAGCGGCGCTGAGCAAGACGGGGCCCCGTGGCCCAGGCCGCTGCCCCCACGCCAGCACGCATGGCCCCATCATCTTCAATCCCTTGCAGCCCTCCCCATCCCCGCCCCGGGGAAGGGGTGCAGCGGCCTCGCGTAGCCGCTGCTGCAGTGGCTGTACTGATGGCCCCGCAACCCCAGGGCCCTCCAGCCCTCCCGCGTGGCCTCACGTAGCTGCTGCCGCAGTGGCTGTACTGGCGCCGCTCCGTGGGCAGCAGGTGGCTGTAGCTCCAGCCCCGCAGCGGCACGTAGCGCTCGTTCTCAAACACCAGCTCCTCGGCAGGCAGCGGGCGGCCATCTGGCGGGAGAGAGAGGGCGACAGGACAGGCGCGTGCGGCAGTGGGGCAACAGGTGGGGCAGCGGGTGGGGCAGCGGGTGGGGCAGCTGGTGGGGCAGCGGGTGGGGCAGCGGGTGGGGCAGCGGGTGGGGCAGCGGGTGGGGCAACAGGTGGGGCAACAGGGTGGGGCAACAGGTGGGGCAACGGGGTGGGGCAACATGTGGGGCAACAGGGTGGGGCAACAGGTGGGGCAGGAGGGCGCGAGGGGCAGGAGGGCACGACGGCGCGAGGGGCCCGAGGGGCACGTCCAGTGGCCGAGCGCTTCCTTGGTGTCCGCACCTGGGCCCAGGGGCGACCTCCTCCCTCCTCCATTGCCCCCACCGCCCCAACACGGTGGCTGCGCCTGCGCGCACTCTGCCACCACACCACCTCCCCGCGTCGCTGCCACATCCTGGGCAAACCCCGCTGCAGCAATCACGCCCATCCCTGCCCCGGGGCAGCACCTGGGCCCAGCTCCGGCGCCGCCGCCGCGTCGCCCGCCGCCGCTCCCGCTCCCGCTGCCGCTGCCGCCGCCGCCCTCGCCGCCAGCGCCACCTCGAGCGCCACGCCGCAGCAGTTGCGCAGCACCGCCCTCGACCGCAGCAGCTCCAGCAGGCAGCCGCCCGGGCCGGCGCTCTGCTCCAGGACCACGCCCGGGCCGGTGCGGATCGGCACCAGCACGGCTGCGGGGCAAACAGGGCCGGGCAGGCGGGCGGGTGGGCGGACGGGCGCAAAGGGGCTTGGGTTTGTTGTTGGTAGATGCTGCCACCACCCCAGGCTCAGCTAGGCTTAGCTAGGCAAGCGCGCAGGAGGGGCGCCGGACATGGACCCCTGGCGTAGGCAGCTCACCGTCGGCGCCCTCGGCCACGCCCAGGCCGTCGGCCGCCACCACCGCCCACTCGTCGCCGTCGCCCAGCTGCAGCCCGCGCCGCACGTCGCGGGCCGCCGCCGCCGCCACCTGCGCCAGCACGTCCGCGGCGCCGGAAGGCTGCTGCTCGGCGCTGCTGCCGCTGCTGCTGCTGCCGGGCGCCAGGGGCGGCCGCTCGTTGGCGGCCCTAGCTGCCAGGTACTGCATCCAGCTGGTGGCCACCTGCGGACGGGCGGGCAGGCCGGCGGGGGACAGGCGGCGGCAAGCGGCGGCAGCTCAGGCGGCCGCAGCGACGCAGGCAGCCCAACACGGGATACAGCGGCCACATGTAGGGTAGATGGGATTGGGGCATTGGCGCTCTATCTGCAGCGGGTTGGTGGCACCCTGGGGACGGGCGGGTCAGCGGGGGAAAGGCGGCGGCAGCTCTGGTGGCGGCAGCGACGCAGGCAGCCCAGCACTGGACATGAAAGTCACTTGAAGGGACACAGGGACGCGCCATCGGGGTGCCAGGTTTTGGGAGCTCAGGGGAGGACAGGGCAATGACGTAAGGAGGCAGCGGCATCAGGGATGATGCCGGGTAGCAGCGGCCGGCATGCTGCGACGGCCCGCCCCCACCTGCCGGTCGTCCAAGCCTAGGCGAAGGCGCAGCAGCGCCGGCGCGTCCTCGACGCCGCCAGCGGCCGGCGAGGCGCCCTCAGCGGCCGCGGCACCCGCTGCCGGCCCCCGGGCGAACAGCAGCACCTCGGCCGCCTCGGCCGCGGGCGCGCTGGCCGGCGGCGGCCCGTAGAGCGAGGCCGCCGCGGCGCGCTGCTGCTGCTGCTGGACGGCCCGCAGCTGCGCCCGCACGGCCCTGGCCAGCCAGGCATAGGGCAGAGCGTGGGTGCCGGCGGCCACCTCCCGCGGTGGGCCCCCGTCAGCACACGCCAGCAGCGAGACCTCCAGCTGCGAACGGAGAGAGGAAAGCCGGGACGCGTGAGGCGGGACAGATACGTCTGGGCTGGGGCAACATCTTGGCAAGCGGAGGCGCGGCAGCGCCGGCCCAGATTGCAAGTAGGCAGGCTGTGCGGCGCGAGCCGGCAACAGCCCATCATCCTCCTCCCCTCCCGCTGCCGCCGCCGCCGCCTCACGTGCAGCGGTATGCCCTCGTACGGGTTGCCGCCGGGCGGCAGCCCCCAGCGCTCCACCGCCTCCGCCAGCAGCCGCCGCGCCAGGCCCGGCGCCAGGCGCACCAGGAAGCGCTCGCGCCAGCAGACGCGGCCCGAGCCGGGGCCGGACGGGCCGGAGGGGCCGGAGGGGCCGGAGGGGCCGGAGGGGCCGGAGGGGCCGGAGGGGCGGGGGGCTGGCTCAGCCGGCAGCAGGGCGCTCGTGGCCAGGCCCCACGCCGCCTCCGGCTGGCCCTCCGCTGCTGGGCCGTTGACCTGGGGCGTTAGCGTGGCAGGGGGGGCACCGTTGGTTGGGAGCCTGCACGGCGGCGACCCAGAGCTCCGCACACGGCCATTTGACTCCCGATGCACTCCCGATGTAGCCACTTCGACATACACACACACACCCTTGCCCGTCCAGCGACACCCACATGCCCCAGCCGCCGTACCCGCACTCGGACCGCCAGCCGCCGCCGCCGCAGCTCCGCCGGCAGCGCTTCCGCCGCCACCACCTCGACCGCCAGCCCCACCGCCGGCCCTGCTGTCGCCAGGCCCGGCTGCCGCCGGCACGCCCCCGCCCAGCCGCCGCCGCCGCCACCATCCGCGCCTCCGACGCCGCCGCCTCCGCCGATCCTCGCCTCCGCCTCGGCGCCCGGCGGCAGCAGCTGCAGCGGCACCTCCACCACCTCGGCGCCGGGTGGCAGGTCCACCACGGACTGCCGCTCGCCCTGGTCGGTCAGCAGGCTGAGCGGAACGCCCAGGGCGTTCGTCACCAACGACCCGCGCGGCCCGGGCCAGGCGCCGCCGGGGGCCTCCGCCGCCGACAAGGGGTCGCCGGGCGAGGTTCCCGAGGCCGGGCCGGCTGTGTCTGGTAGGAAGGAGGTGCGGCAGCGGGTGCGTGTCAGGCGGGGCGGTGTTAGGGTTGGGATTTTAGAGGTGCAGAGTTCTAGGGTTGTAGCCAGGGACGGGTCCCGAACTTGAATGTGGATGCAAGCTGCAAGCTGCAAGCTGCGGGCCGCAGGGCCGCAGGGTGCGGGCGTGTCGCACCAGCACGAGCCTCGCACCTGCAACGGTCAGCGCGCCCATCCAGGCGGGGGCCGCCGCCAGCAGCTGCTGCAGCGCCGAGTGGCACACCACCAGCTTGGCCGTGTCCTGCGCGCAGGCGCCGCCGGACGCCATGTCACCTAGGCCGTCGGGCGCTTCACGCAGCCGCCTCGCACCGTTAGTCACCCACACACACACACACACACACACACATACACACACACACACGATGCTTCCCGCCTCCTGCAAACGAACCGCCCTCGCGGCCAACCGCGGCGAGCTCTCCTTTCCCTCCATCCCAAGCCCAACGCCGCAGGCCCCACCTGCGCCGACGCCAGCTTGGCCCAGGTCCCGGGCCGCCGGCTGCCGCACTCGCCGGTGCTGGCGGCGGTGTCGCATCGCAGCACCAACTGCAACGGCTCCAGCAGCGGCTCCCAGCCGCCGCCGCCGCCGCCGCCGCCCAGCTGGCCGCCGCTGAGCGTCCAGGCGCTCGCGGTCAGCGAGGCGTAGGCGCTGGCGGCGTCGGGGCCCTGGCGGGGGCCAACGGGTGTCGCAACACGGCAACGCGTGTGTTCAGCAATAGGAACATGTAGTAACACATGTGTTGGCACGCACCCGGTGGCCCCTGGACCGCAGCGGTGAGGCCGACATGGCACGCAACACTTGGGGCGCCGGCCCGCTGGGCTGGGCTCAGGATTGTGCTGGCCTGGCAGATTGCACGGCCCCGATGCCTAGTCGGGGCCAGGCCGCCCCGGCGTGGCCTCACCTGCGTGCCCCAGCCCAGCCGCCCCTCGCGCGCCTCCAGCTCCAGCAGCGGCCGGCCCTGCGCGCTGGACAGCTGCAGCACCGCCGGGTGCCGCAGCCGCAGCTTGAGCGCCGAGTCCCTGGCAGCACGGGCGGGCAGGAAGCGGGCAGGCGGGAAGCAGGCAGGCAGGGGCCAGGGGTAAATGATGGGCAGGCGTGGTGAGGGGCCAGGGGTGCAGGCATGGGGCAGGCGGGAAGCAGGCAGTGAGGACTCGCGGCGTGTGGAGGGCCACCGGAGGGATGCGGGACAGTGCAGGAAAGTGGAGGAGGAGTGCAGACGGGTGCCAGGCAGTGCCAGGCCGCTGGCTCGCCCCGCTGGGCCAACCCATCCGCTATGCCCCCATCCACACGCACCTGAAGCTTCCCGTCCTCGCGCCGGACAGGGGCGAGCCCACATCCCCATGCACGCTGCCCTCGGCCCCTCCTCCTCCGCCGCCGCCGCCCTCCTCGTCCTCGTCGTCCGACAGCCCAAGCAGGTCCAAGCTCTCACGCCGGGCTGCCACCGCGCCACCGCCGCCGCCGCCGTCGCGGCGGCGACCAGCGCCCGGCCCTCGCCCGCCCGCCCTGGCGGCGGCGGCACGCGCCGCCAGCGCCAGCGAGCCGCCGCGTGGCGCGGGCGCCCAGCTGGAGGCCGCCAGGTTGAGGCGCGGCAGCTGAGTGGTGCCACTGCGGGGCAGCGAGGCCTGGCGGCGGCGGCGCGGCGGCGGCGGCGGCGGCGGCGGCGGCGGCGGCGGCAGCAGGGCGGTGCGCATGTGAGAGCAGAGCTGTGGACCCGGACCTAGGGGCTGCCCAGCCTCGTCAGCCGGTGGCGCGAGCAGTGCCTGTGGTGGCTGCTGGCTGTGGGCTGTGGCTGTGGCTGTCAGCACTTGCGCGTGCCTGATCTGCCACCCACACCGCGCCACACCTGCGTCCGGCCCGCACATCCCTTTCGTTGTCCGCAAGCACACGCCCCGACCGCACCTGGCACACCACCGCCGAGGCCCCGGTGCGGTAGTCGGGCACCCAGCCGAACACGGGGCCGCCGCTGCCGCCCCCGCCCAGCGGCGACAGCGCCCAGTCGGGGCGCGAGGACGGCACGGTGGTGGAGGCGGCCAGGTCGGAGCGCACCACCCTGGCGGTGGACAGGGGTTGGGGGGCGGCCGACAGGGGGACGAGGTGCAGGGCAGCGAAAGGCGGAGGGGGGCGGTGGGTGCCGTGCGGTGCTGCAGGGGGCCACAGAGCACATGGCGGCGGTGGAGCAGGCCTGCTTCAGGCCGGCAGGATGTGGCGACTTGGAGCATGACGCCGTCTACCCACCGCAGTGCAGCCAGTTGGTCCGTCGGCGGTCGCGGCCCACAGCCCGCCACACAGCCCAGCGCCACGTAGCCGGGCGGCGGCACCGGCCGCCATAGCACCAGGCCGCCGCCGCTGTCCCACAGCTGCGCGCGAAGCGGAAGAGGCAGGGCCCGGCGGTGGGCGTCATAAGCGTATGCTTGGTTGCGATGGGGTTCGTGGCACGGGACAGGACTCGCCTTGTCGAAGCTGACAGGCGGCACGAGCGGCGGCCGGCCGGCGGCGTCCAGCGCGGGCGCTCCGTCCAGGGCGGCGTCACGGATGACGGACACGGCAGGCGGCGGGCAGTAGGCGCCCACCACCACGCAGTCGCCCACAAACACGTAGCTGCGGGGCATGGTAGTGGTGGTGGGGCGGCACACGGAAGCTCGGGGCCAGGCCTCGCATCTTCGTCGACAATTTCACTCGATGGACTCGATAGACTCTATCGACTCTATCGAGCAGGATCCGACGGCTGTCAAGTCACAGCAAGCCCGACGTAGCAGCACATGCGGCCGCTGGGGCCGTCGCCCGAGATTGCTTTGCCGCCGCGGGCCGAGTCCCGGCGGGCCGCCTCACCCTGGCGCCGGGTTGGGCCTCCACACGCTGAGCCGGCCCCGCCCGGGCTTCCTCGCGGCGCCAGCCGGGGCCTTGTCGGAGAAGACCCGGCTGAACTCGACGCAGGGCGCCAGCAGCTGCCGCCGTGCCACGTGGCCCAACAGCTCCCTGGGGGGCGGGGCCGCCAGGGGAGGGGGAAGGGCCACACGGCACACGCACGCGTGCCTGATCAGGCCTCGCCAGCAGCAGATGACACATGCCTTGCAGCTGCGGCGGTGGCTGCTCGCAGCCCCCTACCTGCGCGCCCGCAGGAAGCGCAGCTGCAGAAGCTGCGACAGCGGCGGCGCGGCGTCGGCCGCCGCCGCCGCCGGCAGCTGCCGCCGGCTGCCGCCGCGCAGCTGCTGGCGCAGGCGGCGCGAGGCAGTGGCCTGCAGCCGCCGCCGCAGAGCCTCTAGCTCCGACTCGGGCGTCAGGGCCGCGGGCGGCACTCCCAGGGGGCTGCGCAGGTCCACCAGCGGAGCCTGTGGCGTGGTTGCAGCGGCGCGAGGGTCGGAATCAGGGCGCGGTGCGCAGGCAACGCGGAGCCCGACTGGTCTCCGAAGCGCCTAGCGTGCCCATCCAAGCTTAGATGCCAACACCAGTTCCACCCCGTGCCCTCGCCCTCACCTGCGGCAGCCGACACCCCGGCGGCGCAACCACGAAGCTGCACGCCATGTTCGCCACACCCCACACGGCCACGCCGGCGCTGCCGCCGCCGCCGCCGCCGCCGCCGCCAGACTGCAGCTGCCAGCACTCGCCCAGCGCCGACCCCACCAGCGCGCCCTCCGCCACGCACCCCACCAGCGTCAGCTCCGGCGGCCCCCCGCCCGGCGGCCCCGCCACACAGCCCATCGCCACAAAGCCCGGCGGCGGCACCGGCCGCCACAGCGACGGCGCGCTGCCGCCGCCGCCGCCGCCGCCGCCGCCACCGCCTCCGCCGCCGCCGCTGGGAACTGGACCGGCCCAAGCCAGCTCGTAGGCTACTGGGTAGGCCACCAGCCCGCTGGCGATGGCCAAGGTGGCCACCTGGCGGTACGGCGCTGCCTCGCCGGCTGCTACCAGGTCGCCCAGCGCCACATAGCCGGGCTGCGGCTGCGGCCGCCACACCATCAGCGAGCGCCGCTGCGCCTCCCCCGCCTCCAGGAGCAGCAGCGCTGCGGCGGCGGCGGGAGGCACGGCGGCCTGGGCTGCGCTGGGTGTAGCCAGCGGCAGGAGCAGCAGCGGCGCGAAGCGGTCGCAGCGGTGCAGCGGGCGATCCGGCGGCGGGCAGCGCAGCGGCGTCAGCAGCGCCGCCTGCAGCCGCAGCAGCGCCGCCAGCGCCGCGGGCGACAGCCGCAGCTGCAGCGCCGACTCGACGTCCACAAGGAGCGTCGCCTCGGCCTCGTTCGCCTCGTACGTGAGGGCCAGGTCCGCTGGCTCCAGCAGCACGGTCTCCGCCAGGGCAGCGGCGCCGCTGCCGCCCGCGGCCTGGCTGGCGGCGGCGTCGCTATTGACGCTGGCGGCGGCGGACGGCAGCGCGGCGGCGCCGCCAGCTCCCCACGCGCCGCCGCCGGGCCAGGCGGCGCGGCCCGCCGTGGTCACCATGCGCACCGCCAGCGACCGGAGCTGTGTGGTGGCCTCCGTGCGGCCGCCAGGGCCCCCGGCGCTGCGCAGCGAGGCGACGACGTCGGCGGCGGTGACCACGAAGCGACGGCTGATGCGCCGCCGCGCCGCCGCGGCGGCGTCGGCGGCCGCGTCGTCGAGTCCGCCGCCGTCGAGGTCGCCCGCCTGCGACGCCGCCGCGCTGGCTCCGCTGCTGACGGAGGAGCGGAGCCGCTGGCCGGAGAAGGGCGGCGCGCTGCCGGCAGCGGAGGAGCGGCCGGGCATCATGCGGCGGCCGCCAGAGGGCCGGCGCTGCAGCGCCGGCAACGCGTCTTCCGCCGGGCCCGTCGTGTCCGTGACGTGCACGGCAGCGCCGCACACCACCACCTGCACGTCCATGTACGGCGCCGGCGGCGCCGCCACCTGCGCCGCCGCCGCCCGCGACGCCGACGCAGCGGGGCTGCCCCACACACGTTGCGCCCGGAGGCCAGCGCCTGGTGCCGGCCTGGCGCCGCCGGGCTGCGGCCCGGCCTCCCGCTCGCAGCCCAGCATGCGCACGCCGTCCTCGGGCCGAGCCAGCAGCCGAGCGCCCGCGGCCAGGGCCAGACAGGCGGGCAGCGAGGCCGCGTTGGCCAGCGTCACGTCCTTCAGCACCAGCGTGCGGCCTGGCCCAACCACAATGAGCGGCAGCGCCTCGCCCGGCGGCAGCCCCGGCGGCAGCACCAGCCGCCCGCCGCCGCCGTCGTACACGCACGTCGTTGCGGCGTTGCCGCCGCCAAGGGGTCCGGGGCCGAGGTCCGGCGCGTTCGCGAGGAGGCGGACCTCGGGGCACAGCCACAGGTCGGCGCCGGCGGCGCGGTGCGGGTTGCTCGGCGTGAGGAGCAGGTCGCGGCTGGCGAAGGGCACCGGTCGGGGGCCGTGAAGCACCTCGCCGGCGGCGGCGAAGTTGAGCAGTCGCCGCAGCAGGGCCAGGTCCAGCACCAGCTGCGGCTCCTGCAGCCTGCAGCGAAGGCCCCAGGCGCCGCCGGGGCCGGGCCCGGGGCCAGCGGCGGCGCTGGGGCAGGTGGTGCTCGCGGTGGTGGTGGTGCCGGTGGTGGTGGGGCCGTTTGGTGATGGCGGCGGCAAAAGTGGTGGTGGTTGTGCAATGGAGCGCAGCTCCAAGGCCAGCAGCGAGGCGCAGGCGCAGGCCGCGCTGTGCTCCTCGGCCGTGCCCAGGTGCGGCTCAGACCGGTCCCACGCCGCGCCCGCGAACGGCGAGTGGGACGTGTGGGGCGGGTGGTGTGCAGGCGGCGGCGGCATGGCCGTGGGCGAGGGGCCGGAGGCGGGGGAGGCGCACAGCACCATGCGCTGCTGCTCGGCGACGCCGGGGCGCAGGTCCTCCACGGCCGCCCACGGCAGCGCAAGGCTGAGCACGTAGCTGCCGCCGCGTGTGGCTGAGTAGGAGAGCCACAGCCCGCGCACGCCCACGACCGCCAGCGGCCGCAGCGCGGCGCCGCCGTCGGCCTCCGGCGCCAGCAGCGTCAGCTGCGCCACGCCCAGGGACACGGTCACCTGCGGATGGGGAGGGGGAGAGGTGTGCGGTGTTGGGGTGGTGAGCGCGCTTGCCCAGGAACACGATCACCTGCGGATGGGGAGGGCAAGCCGCGGGGGGCGGACGGTGCACGCCGGAGCACGGGCGCTTGGCATGGCCATGGCTGGACAGCAGACCCTGTAGTGAGGACGCTTGCGTGCCTCGACGCCGTGCGCACTCCCCGGAAACTGCAGACACCACACACCTGGACGCTGCACGGGTCGCCAGGCACCAGCTCCAGCGCCTCCGCGGCGCTCCTCCGAAAGTCCAGCGCGGCCGGCGGCCCCTCCCCAGCAGCCTCACTACCGGGCGCCTCGACCGCGGGCGCCTCCCCAGCGCCGCCGCTGCCGGCCGCCTCAGCCGCCGCGGCTTCGTCGCTACCGCCTGACCCGGCGCCGCCTGCCCCGGCGCCTCCACGGGGGCCTGCTCCACTGCTGCTGCCGGCGCCATGCTCCAACCGCAGCGCCCGGATGGGGTCCTGCCTGCCGCCCGGCTCCGCAAAGTTGGCTACCGCCACCCGCAGCAGCTGCAGGTACTCGGCCTCCGACAGCGTGGCAGCCAGCCGCGGCGCCGCCACACTGACGGACACGGCCGGCAGCGGCGGCGGCGCTGGCGCCGCCCAGGGGCTGGCAGCTGCTGCTGCCGCTGCTGGGGACGAGGATGAGGACTCGGCTGCTGCTGCTGCTGCCGAGGGCCGGGCCGCCAGCGGCGTGGTGAGGGTGAGCGTTAGGCCCGGCCCCAGGTCCTCCATCACATTGGACCCCCGGCTGCCGGGCCCACCGCCAGCCGCCAGCAGGCTCAGACCCACCAGCGTCACCTGCGCCGTGGGCGCACGGACGGGACCTGGTGCTGCGGTGTTGCTGTCCCGCAAGGAGGACCGCTCGGGTCGCTACTTACCAACGACCCTTCGCGGTACGCGAGCGCGGCGTGGGCCCAGCTGCGGCACTACCAGCCCTCCCAGTGGCTGCCCACACGCCCCCGCGCATACGCACGCACGTACCTGCGTCGTGTCCGTCAGCACCTCCCAGGCCGCCGCCGCCCCCGCGGCGCTGCATCCGGGGGCCGCCGGCAGCGGCCGCCAGGCCACGGCCGTGGTGGTCACGCGGGCGGTCCCCAGCGAGGCCTCCAGGCGCGGCCCTCCGGCGCTGTCGTGGGGAAGCACCAGCAGCGGCGACTCCAGGGTCACGTCGAGGAGCAGGAGCAGCGGAGCCGGGCCGCACGCTTGAGGGGCTGGTGCTGGTGCTGGGGCTGGGGTTGGGGGCGACGGCGGCCGGTCGAGCGGCTCGGGGGGCGTTGGCGGTCCCGGAGGTGGTGCGGGCGCTTCGGGTGAGGGCGCCGTGGGCTCGAGCCGGGCGCGCGGCTGGAGGCTGATCAGGCCTGCGGGGGGCGCCAAGGATGCAAACATGGGCGCCGGCACGCATAGGCAAGCCGTGGATGCATTCACAGGGCCCGCGGCCCAAGCCCATGCAGTCGCGCACCCTGGCTGTAGGCGCTCAGGTCCGCCAGCATCCGGCCCAGCACCACCAGCTGCAGGCAGCGCAGCGAGGAGCGCAGCATGCAGTGCGCGGCGCCGGCGGGCGCGCGGCCGTCGGCGTCGGGCCGGCCGCCGGGCCGCATGCTGCGGTGCGGGGCGGGCAGAGGGAGGCAGCGGCGGCGTA
Source organism: Chlamydomonas sphaeroides (assembly GCA_001662425.1). Classification (NCBI taxonomy): domain Eukaryota; kingdom Viridiplantae; phylum Chlorophyta; class Chlorophyceae; order Chlamydomonadales; family Chlamydomonadaceae; genus Chlamydomonas; species Chlamydomonas sphaeroides. Next base: position 16,506 of record BDDC01001586.1, read on the forward strand.
TACGGGGGATCAGCCCACGCAGTGACGCGGGCACGCGAGTGCAGAGGGCACCCTGGGGACCCGCGCAGTGCCGCCGCCGCCGCCGCCGTGAGTTGCGGCCGACGAGTGGGGTCAACAAGTGGGGACAAGCACCGCTCAGCGTCCAGCAGCGCACCACGGTGGCGCCCAGGGCCGCGCACCTGAAGCTCAGCTCCACGAGGGGCCCCGGCGCGCGGCCGGGCGAGTGCAGTACGGAGCACATGGTGCGGTGGGGGCAGTGGGCGGGCAGCGCCTCGTAGGTGGCGGAAACGGCGGCGAGCGAGGCGCTGAGGTCCAGGCTGGAGGCGTCCACGGACAGCTCGAAGCTGGCGGGCGGGTTGTGGAGGGCAAGCGGGCGGGGGCCGTGCTGTCAAGAGGAAGGCCAGGGGCAGGCATGGGCCGGGCGCATGGCTTTGCCAGGAGCTCGGGAGGGCGGTCCGAGCGGGACGCAGCCGCACACCAAGCAGCCGCCGGCGCGCTCCCGACGCTTTGGTGGGCAGCACGCGAGGGGGACGGGGGTGCTGGCCGCACTCACTCGAAGCCGTCGAGAGCGGCAGAGGCAAACATGCGCGGCGGTGGCTGGCTGCCGCCAGCGGGAGTGGATTCCGGGCCTGGATCCAGCCCCGGCGCGGGCTCGTAGGGCAGCCGCAGCTCCAGCCGCGCCATCGCCAGGCGCAGCCGCAGCAGCGCGCGCGACGCGGCACCGCCGCCGCCGCCGCACCCCCGCACGCAGGCCAGCTCCCCCAGCGGGCCCTCCGCCGCTGGCTGCTGCTGCTGCGCCTGCTGCCCAGTGTCCTGCGGCGACGACCGCAGCTGCCGCTCTGGCTCCTGCCGCTGCCGCCCTAGCTCCTGCCGCCCCGCCGCCGCCGCCGCCAGCTGGGTGTTGGCGTGCGCCAGGTCGGCGCCCAGCCCCAGCAGCGCCGCCAGCGTGGGCCGGTGGCAGCTGAAGCTCAGAGCCGCCACCGCCAGGCCCAGCTCAAAGTCGGCCTCCGCCTGCACCGGGCCACGCCGCATGCGGGGTTACGGCAGCACGCTGGCCGCCGCAGTGTGGATACCAGCACCCCGCTTCCGTTCTGCGCATACTCGGGCAGGTCCGCCCCGCCCGGAGCGCCCACCTGCTGCTTGACTCCCACCAACCCAGCCGCTCACCTGGGCCGCCGGTGACCAGTTGTAAACAAAGTCCAGCGAGGCCAGAGGCACGCCGCCGGCCGCACCGACGCCGCCACCACCTGCCGAGTCTTCTGCCGAGTCCCCTGCCGCTGCCGTTGCCGCTGCCGCTGCCTGCGGTTCCCCGTCGCCACCGCCGCCGCCCCCGCTGCTGGCGAGCAGCCCGTAGTGTGGCCCAAGCCCCGGGCCGCACAGCTCGTCGGCGCAGGCGAGTGAGGCCATGCGGACACGGCAGCTCAGCGCCTCGTCGGCCAGCGTCAGGGCCACCGCTGCAGAGCGCAGCGCCAGCCGCAGCAGCGGCACCTCCTGCGACAGGCACACGGGCCCCAACAGGCCGCCACCGCCCTCGCCGCCGTCCTCCTCGTCGCGGCTGCAGGTGCTGCGAAAGTCGTCGTCGTCGTCGCCGTCGTCGTCGTCGCCGTCGGTGGCAGCAGCGGCGACGGCGCCGCCGTGCTCGTGCGCTGGCCCTTCCGCCGGCCGCAAGCCCGGCGGGCCTTCAGCTTCCCCGCCAGGCTGCGCCGCCGGCACAGCCGCCGAGGGCGTCGGCGGCGCCGCAGGCGCAGCGGCGGCGTCGGCGGCGGCGCACAGCAAGCCCCAGGCCCGCGGCGGCCTGCCGCTGAGCCGCAGCGCCAGCTCCGGCAGGCGGCCCGTCAGCTCCAGCCACGGCGCCGACCGACCCACGGGACCGCCGGCCAGTTCCCCCAGCAGGTCATAGCTTGGCCCCTGGCCACCTGCTGCGGGTGTGGTCGCGGCCGGACCAGATGCTGCTGCTGCTGAAGCTGGGCGGCTGCTGCTGCTGCCGCTGCTGCTGCCGGCTGCGCCGCTGGGCTGGGCGGGCGCTTCGACTGCGTCCTCGAACTCCTCCTCGCCGCTCATGCTGCCACTGCTGCTTAGCTCCAAGCTGCCGGCGTCCAGGCCTGCGGCGGAAGCGGCACGGCGCCGGCTCACGCCCCTGCACGAGGGCCTACCCACGCTGCCTGCCGGACCCCTCGTCGAACGGATAGCCGGGTTGTGGATTACATCAATGTCTGGCTGCAGTCCCTGCCTTGTTTGGAACCCACCTGCCACAGCCTCCATGGCGGCCGCCGAGCTGAGCAGCGCCCGGCGCAGCGCTGCCAGCGAGCCCGCGTCCGGCAGCCGCAGGACGAGCGCCTGCAGGTGCGTAGCAGCGGCGTCGCGGGTGGTGCCGGGCGGAGCGAGCGCGAGCACGTGCTCGGCGCCGCGCAGGGCTGCGGGCGGTAGGTCGAAGAGCCGCCAGCCGCGCCAGTAGGTCCTACGGGGGTGGGGGCGCGGGGGAGCAGGGACGGGGCAGGACAGGGAAGGGCAGGTAGGAGACGGGCGACAGCGCAGTTGAGCACGTTACGAGGAAGTCCGGGGGAGCGCAACAGCGTAGACCCAGCCACCCCACCTGCTCTCGCTGGGCTGCGGCGCTGCGCGGCCGTCGCACAGAAAGGCCTGCCCACGCCACACCACCACCTGCCGCCGCCGCCAGCGCGCGCCGAGGCCGCCCAGCGCCTCCCAACTCAGCACCTGCAGCGGGCAGGTTGGGACGGGTGCGGTACGACCACGAGGTGCCTCCTAGGCGCCACCGCTACACAGCGAGCGCAGCCGCCGCGGCCAGGACTGGACCCATGCACGGGCAGCCCCAGACGCCCCACCTCGACTGGCGCCTCGTACTCGGCTCCGTCCGACCAAGACGACGAGCCGCCTTGCGGCGTGCCCGGCGCCAGTGGCCCTGGTCCCGCGACCAGCTCCTGCACCGCAGCCCACACGCCCATGAGGCGCAGGTAGCGCCAGGGGCTGGCGTGCGCCTCCAGCGGCGACGCGCTCAGCCGCAGCCGCACCGCCGGCAGCCGCTCGTGCGGCCAGGCCGCCAGCTGCAGGCCGCCGGCCAGGCCGAAGCGCGACAGCAGCGGCACCACCTGCGAGGGCGGTGGGGCCAGGCACTGGTCAGGTGCCGTGCACATTGGGACCACTATGGGTATGTGCCACGACTGTAACGAAGTAGCTGCAAACGACTTGCACCACCTGCAGGGACGGGGGCCAGGTGCACCGACGGGCTGCCTCTTCCACCTGTGGCCACAGCCACCCACGGAGCCGCTTGCGCGGCGCCCAGCGCCATCGCGCCAACCAGGGACACCGGCACGCAGCTGCCACTGCGCCCGCTCGCGCGCGGACCCAAACGACTTTACAACCCATCACTGCCGTACCTGCGGCACGGTCTTCGGGTCCTGGCCGGCATCCGCAGTGCAGGCTGCAGCTGCCGCGGCCCCGGCCGCGGCCAGAGCCGCGTGCGGCCAGTCGTGTGCGGCGAGGCGGCCGGGCGCCATGTGGGCCGCCAGCTGCTCCAGCTGCAGGTCCAGGCAGCGGTACAGCGCCGCCTCCTCGCCGCCCTCGGCCAGGCCGTGGGAGGCGGCGGGCGCCGAGGCCAGGGTCAGGCAGCCCAGGTCCAGCAGCAGCGTGGCGGCGCCCTGTGGGGCAAAAGGGGAGGAAGATGGGAGGGGGAAGTTGAGTGAACGGCGTGTGTGGCATGTGTGCGTGCGCTTGTGCCAGCACACGGCTCGGCTGCAGCAGCGCAGAGGCAAGGGCGTTGCGCTGCACCGGTGCGGGGACCGGTGGGGCCAAGGGGCCAGCCACCGGAAGAAGCGTAACAGCAGGCCCCGATCGGCCGGGACAGCAATCAGACGTGGACACGCCCCAGCGACCGCACCTCCCTGTCGGGCAGAGCCAGCTTGGGCGCGTGCAGCAGCACAGACAGCCGCAGCCGCGGCCGCGTGCGGGACAGGCGGGCCAGCCGCTTCGCCGCCGCCGCCTGCAGCGCCTGCGCCTGGGCCGCTGCCTGCGCCTGCGCAGCGGCAACAGGGACAGCAGCGCAACGGGGGGGGCAACGGAGGTGCTGTGAGCGCGCGCGGAAGCGGCAGCGACGGCAGGGCTTGCGGGTGCGGCGCAGGGTGGATGCAGCATGTTCTGCGCGCAGAGTGTGGGTCTGCAGGGGCCCACAGGGGCCGCGCAGGGGCGCGGCGCAGGGGGCTCGAGGCATCCGCTGCGCGCAGGGGCGGGGCAGGTTCTCAGGGGCGGGGGATCCTGCGGGGGCACCCACCCGCAGCGTGCTCGCCGCCAGCGGCTGCTGCGCGTCGGCCGCGAAGAAGGCGGCGACGGGCGCCAGCGCGGCCGTGTCCAGGGTGACGTAGGCCGGCGCCAGGTGGGCGGCCACCACTGCGTCCGCGCTGCCGTCCTGCGGAGGGCGGCGGTGGGGAGAGCATGGGAGAGCATGGGAGGGCATGGGAGAGCATGGGCAGGGCAGCGGGTGACGACGCCATGGCTATGGCTCCCCAACCCTGTGCCTGCAACCCACCTGCGGCGCCAGGGTGCGCCCGGTGCGGAGTACAGGGGACGAGGGGAGAGCATGGGTGGGGCCGCGGGTGACGGCGTGATGGCAGCAGGATGGCACTGTATCCCCGGCCCCACGCCCGACCTCCCGCCACACCTACACACACCTGCGGCGCCAGCGTGACCTCCAGCCCAAAGGCCGGCGCCGGGGCGCCGCCCCCGCCAGAGGCGCCTGCGCCCGAGCCACCGGCCCCGTCGCCGTGCTCTCCGCCCGAGCGGGCGCCGGCGTGACCGTGGGCGTGGCGCGCGGCGGACGCGGCGTCGCAGCTGAGCAGGCGGCCGTGGCCGGGCGCGTCCACGCTGGCGGCGGCCAGGGTGGCGGTCATCGCGGTGGTGGCGGGGTAGCGCCGGACGCAGGAGCGCAGGCCCTACGGCGGACAGGACAGAGTGCGCACCGGCCTCAGTCAGGCAGCCACTGTCATACTTTGAGCCCGGACGCTTCGGTCGGCAGTAGGCCGGCGGCGGCATAGCGGTGCCTAGCCAAGCACGGCGTGCCGTGGGTTGGCGCCGCGCTGCGTGGTGGTGCGGAGGTGGCAAGCCTCGCATGTGCCCCAGCGAGGCCGCACCTGCAGCTGCGCGCTGAGCAGCAGGCCGTCGCCGCAGCCGCCCTCGCCGCCCGCCGGCCCCCGCAGCTGCAGCGCCAGCCGAGCCACCCGCAGGTCCACACACAGCAGCGCCGCGTGCGGGTCGGGGCCGGCCGCTGCGCCGCCCTGGCCGCCGCCGCCGCCGGGCTCCGAGCAGCTCGCGTCCGCCTGCGGTCCGTCGGCGGACAGGGTTGAATGGCAGCGGCCCCGCTCAGGCACTGCCACGGGTTCGATTAGGGCCCTGCCGGGCTGCACGAGTGGCAGCGAAGCCAAGAGCCCCCTGCCCGCTCCTGCCCCTTCCTTGCCCTCCTGCCCCTGCAGCTCCCGCAGCGGCTCCTTCCACTCAGCCCTCCGCGGTCTCATCAACAGGACATACATGGCCACATGGACCCCGCCCACGTCCCCCGGGGCACCTGCGCCAGCAGCTCCTCCAGCCGCCGCCACTCCTCTGGGCCCAGCCGCACAGCCGCGTCGCCGCCGCCGTCCGGCGGCGGCGCACCCAGCCCGCCGCTGGCAACAGCGCTCGAGGGGCCCCAGAGCCACGACGTCCAGCCGCCGCCGCCACCGCCGCCGCGCGCAGAGCGAGCGGACGCCAGGCGCGTGGCGGCTGGCGTGCCGGGCCGGGAGGAGGAGGCGGAGGAGGATCCGCTGCCGGCGCCCTGCTCCGACCGCACCCGGGCGTGGGCCAGGCGCCTGCGGCAGGACAGGTACGGTCCGGGTGGGTGCGGGGCCGGGGCCAGGCAAGGCCGGGAGGGAAAGCCTCGGTGGCATCGGTGAGCTCGGTGAGCTCGGTGAGCTCGGTGAGCTCGGTGAGCTCCAGGTGCCTGGGCCACATACTCGTACTTAGCTAGCTACGTCCAGGCCCCCAACCCGTGCGCACTCCGCTTTTCAGCGACACCTGGACCTGGCTGTCGCCGCCTGGCCATGATCGGCGGTGCGGTGCGACGGCCGCAATCCCGACCCCACCTGAACAGCAGCATGGCGCCCTCGGGCAGCTCCGCCTCCAGCGCCGCTATGGCGCCGTCGCCGCCCAGCGGCGCCCCCGCCGCCAGCAGGCCCGCGTAGGCGGGCACGTAGGCCCTCCGCAGCAGGCACGCGGCCCGCAGGCCCGACCAGCGCCACGCGGGCCGCCCGCTGCGCAGCCGCTTGCGGACCGCCATCAGCGCGTAGCGCCACCACAGCCGGGACGGCAGGCCTGGGGTTTGGGTTGGGCGGTGGGACGTGCAGCCGGCGCATCAGTGGGGTTGCTGAGCGCCCTGGGACAGCACCAGGGGCGCACCAGCTCCTGCTGTGTGAGCCTTCCCCAAGCGCGCGCTCGTGCCTCTGCCAGCAGCTCGACTGCCCGTGCCCCCACCTGGCGCGGGGCGCCCCGGCGGCCGCATGTGCGCGTACGGCGAGTTGGCGGCCGCCGCGTCCAGCGCCGCCAGCAGCGCCAGCGCGGCGCCGTACTGGCGGCGGCTGAGCGTCAGCGACACGACGGCCACGTCGCCGCGCAGCTCCTGGCGCGGCAGCCCGGCGGCGGCGGCCGCGGCGGGCGACCTGGCGGGGGCCCAGCCACAGGGGGGGGGGGGCGTTGCCTTGCGGCCGTCGCTGCGCCCGCCA
>BDDC01001587.1:0-12985 GCA_001662425.1 Chlamydomonas sphaeroides
AAGGGGGAGGCGGTGAGGGCGGGGGCGGTGGTGAGGGTGGCGGGGGAGAGGGCGGCGGTGGCGAGGGGGGAGGCGGTGAGGGCGGTGGGGGCGAGGGGGGCGGTGGCGAGGGCGGAGGAGAAGGCGAAGGGGGTTCGGGCGAGGGTGGCGGTGGAGGTGAAGGGGGTGGCGGCGGCGACGGTGAAGGAGGTGGAGGCGAGGGTGCGGGCGGCGGCGATGGTGGCACAGGCGAGGGCGGCGGCGAGGGCGGATGGTTGGGAACGAACCACTGCGGGCGTGGATTTGAATTCAGGGAAGGGTTTTGTGAGCGTGTCAGGATAGGTTTAGCTGGTAAGGCGTCAAAAGGGCAGTGCCCCCGAGAAGCAGCTGGCATAGCATTGCAAGGCACCTGAAACAACTCCCGGGGCAAGGAGACCTGGCTAGCGTGCGCTTTCATTGCATGGCAAGGCACCTGCTGGACCACTCCCTGGCAGCGAGGCCTGCTAGCCAGTGTGCGCTGGCGCGCATCGGCTACGGCACTCACCCATGGAGGCGGGGCGGGGGGCGGCGACGGCACCGGGGGCGGCGGGCTGGGCGGCGGCGGGCTGGGTGGCGGGCAGCTGGGCGGGGGGCACGTGAGCTGCGGGCAGCTGGAGGGAGGCGGGCAGACCAGCAAGGGGCAGGCCACCGGCGGGGGGCTGGGCGGCGTGATAGGCGGCAGGGGAGAGGGCGGCGGGCTGGGCGGTGGGGGCGAGGGCGGTGGTGGAGAGGGTGGCGACGAGGACGGCGGCGGCTTGGGCTGGCGCGCCTTGGGCGGCGGCGAGCTGCTCGCGGGGGTGGGGCTGGCACGTAGGGCAAGGCAGGGAGAGGGCCATGCAGCTTGAGGGACTGGCATATTCCAGTTTGGCGGAGCAGGTCTGCGATCGGGTCGGCCGGTCGCTAGCGTGACCTCGAGGCAGCTGACTGTGCGCCTGCACGCTTGGTGCGGACGGAGGCACGAAGCGAGCGCCTGCTGCTGCCAGCGCGGAGAGGCGGGCGCTCCCAGCTCACCTTGGCTGCGGCGGCGCGCACGGCACGCGGATGACCTGGCCCCGGTCCAGGATTTGGAAAGGGATGCCGGGGTTCAAATCCTGAGGGCGAGGGGAAGGGCGAGGGGGAGGATGCGGGCATCGCCGACGGGTGTCAGGTCACTTGGGGTCGAATCTCCGGGGGTTCACGGTTACGAAGGGGCAAGGGACAGGTCCGGAGAAGGGAGATAGTAAGCGCACTGCAGCACAGCAGGGGCCAAGCCTCAGATTTACTCACCTTTAGGGTTTTGGCCGTGTAACCAAGCTCCTTGCCAATTTTGTAGTACTGTGGGTTAGCGGCGGTCCAGAACGCAGACATGGAAAGCGGTGAGGGAAGTAGCGGTCGCCGCCCAGCCCGTCCCGCCCTGCCTGGTTCCTAACACAAACACAGCCCGACCGCGTTTGCCAGCTTCGCGACACACCGTGGTGGAAGCAACCTTCACAGTGTAGTTGCATGGCGTCTGCACTTCGTCTGCGCACGGCACGCGGATGACCTGGCCCCGGTCCAGGATTTGGAACGGGATGCTGGGGTTCAAATCCTGAGGTTGGGGGGAAGGATATGGGCATCGCTGACGGGTGTCAGGTCACTTGGGGCCGAATCTCCAGGGATTCACGTACAGGAAGGGGCAAGGGACAGGTCCAGAGAAGGGAGGTAGTAAGCGCACTGCAACACAGCACGGGCCCAGCCTCAGATTTACTCGCCTTAAGAATTTTGGCCGTGTAACCAAGCTCCTTGCCGATTTTGTAGTACTGTGGAGTGAGCGGCGGTCCGGAACGCAGACATGGAAAACGGTGAGGGGAGTAGCGGTCAGCGGGCGGTGCCTGTCCAGCCGCAGGGTCCAGCCCGTCCAGCCCTGCCTGGTTCCTAACACAAACACAGCCCGACCGCGGTTGCCAGCTTCGCGACACACCGTGGTGGATGCAACCTTCACAGTGTAGGTGCATTGCGTCTGCAGGAGGTCACGGCGCGAGCCTTGGTGGCGAGGGCCATCCGTGACGTCGTCGGCGACCTGCGCGTCGCGATGTGCCGCCACACGGGAGTAACGCTGTCGGTATCAGCGCCACGATAGCTTAAGCGCCAGCGATGCTGCTGATAGGCACCCTTAGGCCTTGAGTAACCCCAGCATTCCGCGGAATCGCGCACCTCAGCAGCAGTTACAGCGCCAGGTCGCGTAGCTTGAGCAAGAGATATTACACCTATAGCATGGCAACAAGTGTCACAGTGTGACAAAGTATCACGCCATTGAAAAGCTGTTAACGTGGCTTGGAGCGCGACGCGCACATCCGGGTGGCGCCTTGGCTCAAAATGATCACAATGCCTGATACGTCGCTATATGCGCGTGTGTTGATGAGAGTTCATCACAGATACAGCTTGCCAGCTTCTTCGGCGGTGTGCGCACTCTGCTCCCAGCGCAGCAGCATTGTCGCGGCGACTTACCGCACAGCACAGCGAGCACCACTGTGGCGCACGCTGAAGGGCGCATCTCGAGTGGTGGCAATCGCCGCGCCACGGTTTGTTAAGGTCGCAAGAGTAAGTATATCAGAATTGTTACGGTGTGTAGGTCATCGTTATGCGCATAATGCAATACGAAGGCGTGCGCACCTGTATGTAACCAGGCCTTTCAGCGACCAAATGGCGGGCCGGAGTGCAGTACCGTTTAGGCTGTTGTACTGCAGGCCGACAGCATAACAATCAAATGGTTTACTTGCACGTTACTGCTGAGAACGCATTATTTTAAGTTGCAACGCGTTAGTCACGTACTCGTTGGCGCGCCCACACCCTCCCGGCCCAAACGAACTTGTACACAACACTTTGCCATGCGCATGCACGCCATACTCCCTGCTTTTTACAGTTTACTCGAGGCTGGAGTCGTAGCAAGCCGCAACAACAAAGACGGCACCAGCATGCGGCCTCTATTTCAAAGGACAGATGACAAGTGGCCATGCCGGATTTCTGCGGTTGCGCAACCGGGCCGGCTGCCTGCGGCCCCGCGTCAGGCGTTGCCGACACTCAAGGCGTCGTTTCCTCGTTGTAAGACATGAACAAAGGGCCCGAACCCACGCGGTTACGTGTCGGGTGTGCGGTGGTGATTGTACGTGTTGCCAGCCGGACGGCTTCAATCATACATTATTGCCTAGGCAATCAATCTCCACCTCGTCGCGCCCTACCTGCCTGCCGGCTTGCGCGTGCCCCCATATCCCCCACCGCGTGCGACGCATGAGCTAGCCCACCTGACGCGACGTGCGCGCCTTTGTACGTTCGTTCCGCCCACCTCTTCGTACGTGCCCGGATGCGCCGCGCCGCAGGTGCCCTGCTGCTGCCCCTCCTCGCGCTGGCTGCGTGTCAGGGCACGGAGGTGAGCTCTGCCCCCAGCTACCCAGCCCACCCATGCGACCTCCAGCAACAGTGCGCTCTGGGCTATCCACGTGCCGCTGACCGCTGCACTGCGGCTGCTGCGACCCGCCGGTCCATGTGCGGCCTGCCCCCGCGGACGGAGCGGTTGCGTGCGTGGGGCTGCGATTTCACATATCCGCCTTGACGGATTGCTTAGATTTAAAGCATGCGCGGGCCCTGCCCAACCGTTGTGCACACAACAGGGGTTCCCCGCCAGCGGGGGCCAGCGCGAGCGGCGGGAGCTGCTGCGCGCCAACACCACGAGGCCGTCCTACGCGGCGTGCGAGTACACGGTGGCGCGCGCCAAGACGACGTACTACAAGATTGCGCAGGAGCTGAAGCTGGAGGGCGTGGCTGCGCCGCAGATCAAGGCAGGCGGGCTGGCAAGGGCGATTGGCTGGCTGGGCGGCACTGCAGGCCCTCGGCGGCCGCGGCGCGGTCATCACGCACCGCCCCGAGCACGCACACGCGCACGCCTCGGGCACACACATGCGTAGGGGGTCACTGCTGCTGCTAGTAGCTGCCGTCTCTCCTTGCTTGCCGTACTCGACGCACAGATGCCGGCTGGACTTGCACCTTATGCTAGCCTACCTAGCGCCGTGCGTATGGCGGCCGATGTGCCCCCGCCCGCCCCCGAGCCGCCGCACGTTGTGCTGCCGTGCCGTGCGGGCGCCGGTGTGTGCGGCCATGCACGCATGCGCGGCCCCCCGTGACCCAGCGCCGCACAGCAGCTCCCGCCGAGATGCTTCTTTCCAGCCAGATCACTCGCAACACGTCATCAGTGACGCTAGCTCGTGTGTAGCTAGCTGAACCCATGCGGCGCACGCGGCGCGCAGGCCCTCAACGGAGGCTTGCCGTTCAAGGAGCTGGTGCGGGGCAAGGTCATCTGGGTGCCCTGCATCGCGTGAGTGGCTGCTGGGGCTGCAGAGCTCCTTACAGCACATGCAGCACGTACAAGACATAATCGATATCCATAGCAAACCATACTGTGATGGCATTAAATATGTCGGGTCCTCTTATGAGGTTAGCGGGGCTACATGTTTGGGTTGGGAGGGAGCAAGGTAGCTAGCGACGAGCGAGGGAGGAACAGGGACCCGCGCGCGGTGCTGGGCCGCTAGCAGGGGCTTGCTTGTCGCTTCTGGTCAGCGCCCCCTGCCTCCTTGCTTGCCTCCATGCGCGCGCAGGTCGCCGCCAAGCCCACTGCCTCCAAGGCCCCTGCCACCCAGCCCGCCACCTCCTAGCCCGCCACCCAGCTCTCCGCCTCCCGGCCCGCCGCCACCCAATCCCTCACCGCCGCCGCCATCCCCTCCGCCGCCCAGCCCGCCGCCGCCCAGCCCGCCACCGCCCAGCCCGCCACCGCCCAGCCCGCCACCGCCCAGCCCGGCGCCGCCGCGGCCGCCTGCGCCGCCCTCACCCTTGTTCTGGGTAAGCGAATGTTGAATGAAGCAGATGAATGCAGGGATAATTAGATTGTTACGTATCTTGCGGTCCAATGTGATGCGTACCGGCTTGCTTGCGCACACTCCACTTGCTTGCTCGCCCTTGGCTTCGATGAGAGGTTTGCCCCTGTCCCTCTGCAGTGGGACGTGCCCAGCCCTCCGCCGCCGCCATCGCCTCGGCCGCCCAGCCCCATGCCACCGCCGATGCCCTCGCCACCGCCGCCCAGCCCACCGCCGCCGCCGCCGCCCTCGCCGCCGCCTCCCAGCCCCTCGCCGCCGCCGCCCTCTCCTCAGCCACCCAGCCCCTCGCCGCCGCCACCATCGCCTCCGCCACCCAGCCCGCCACCTCCACCACCGTCTCCCCAACCCCCCAGCCCAACCCCACCCTCGCCTCCGCCTCCGCCGTCGCCACAGCCACCGAGCCCGCAACCGCCATCGCCGCCCTATCCTGAGCCTCCCAGCCCATCTCCCCCGCCCCCATCGCCCTCGCCCCCGGTTCCGCCGTCGCCGTCACCACCACCATCTCCACAGCCGCCGAGCCCGTCCCCGCCGCCGCCTTCCCCGCTGCCACCAAGCCCCTCGCCTCCGCCGCCCAGCCCCCCGCCGCCCGGCCCCTCGCCGCCGCCCCCACTTCCCTCGCCACCGCCGTCTCCCCTGCCGCCGCCCTCGCCGCCCGCTCCATCTCCATCGCCGCCACCGCCATCCTGTACCACCAAGGGTGCGTGTGGGCACATGCCGTACAACATGCCGTACAGTTCTGGCCGTAATATTACTATCGGTCACGCCGTTGCCCCGCGTCGAGCACATGCCGGCATACGTAGGGAGCGTGGGGTTGCCGTTCTCCCACCAAGACCTTGATCAACCGCCACGCTCCATAACATCAGCTAGTAGTCTAGCAAGCAATCGGCGCCCCTGGCCATGTCCATGTACGCCGTGGCCCGCCTGCCGCGCGGCCTTTAGCCCTTGCTTGTCGGTGGCCTGACACCCGCCCCGCTGCTCCCATGCCGTGGCAGGATGCATCGACTACTACCAGGGGCAGTACAGCACCGTCATCGCGACGCCCAGCGTGTCCAACATAGCCGCCTGCGACAAGGTGCGAGCGAGCCGTCCTTGCCATCAAGAGCAGCCCCGCAGCCCCGCCGGCCCGCCGCCCCGCCGCCCCGCCGCCCCGCCGCACCGCCGCACCGCCAATGCGCCACCACCCTCTCTCCCCCTTGCCCTGCTTCCAGGCCTGCCGCGACGAGCCGCAGTGCCAGTTCTATACCCACAGCGCCGCGCTCAACAGCTGCGAGCTCAAGAAGGACATGGTCTCGTCCGGCGGTGCCTCCGGCACCTACTCCATGACCGCGGTTGCCTACAAGTAGGGTTACCGGGTGTGAGATCATCTTGTGGTTGTTTGATGATCCAATCGTATGCGTGCATGGCATGGCGACGGACGCCTGCGAGGTCGGCCCGGGGCCCAGTTCGTTGCGCACGGGTAGCTAGTTTGGGGGCGGGCAGCAGCGGGCACAGTAGTGCGGGGCAGGGGTCATCAGGATGAATGCATGGGGCCAGGGCGGAGTAGCTAGTTGGCTAGCTGGCTAGTGCAGGCCGAGGCAGGTCGTCAGGCGTGCCGTTGGGTGGGCCCCTAGCTACCTACCCTGCGGGACCCTGCCTGCCGGGTGCCGCGACCGGCGGATGTACGCCGCCGCCTCCCCACCCCATTCCACCGCACCGCCGCGGGACCACGTGTGCGCCCCGCCCGCGGCACGCAGGACGTGCTTTGTGCGGGCCAACGAAGGTGAGAGGCGGCCCATCCAGAGGCAGCCTGGGCGCTCAGCACCCGCTGCTGCGCTGCGACTTCACAGCTGGTCGCTGTCCAGCAGCAGTCTGCTCATGGCTGCGGTCCCCCAACACGCACACCACACCGCACCACATCACAACCCAACACATCACGCACCCGCCCGCAGGCGGCTCCTACTGCTATCCGGCCGGCTTCCTGGTGTACTCCATCATCGGCTCCACGGGCGAGGGCCAAGGCGCCATGGCGGTCGCCACCACCTGGCAGGACTGCGTGGCCGCCTGCGCCGCCAGCCCCGAGTGCATGATTGCGCTGGTGCCCACATGTGAGCCGCCGCCGCCGCCGTGCGCCGCCGTGCGCCGCCCCTGCGCCGCACCAGTACAGTGATTTCCAACCCCCCCCCGCCTTGACTTGCGCTGAGCCGTGGCGTGGCGTGGCGCTGTCCGTGGAAGCCTGCATGACATTGCGCTGCGGCGCTGCAAGGCGTGCGTGCTGCTGGCTGGCCGCATGGCATGCGCGCGTATCGCGGCTCGATGGCGGTGGTGACGGCGCGGGCGTGTGGCAATGTGGCAATGTGGTGTGGGGCAATGCTTGCGCGAAACATGCCTCGAAGTGCCAGGACTACATATGAACACGTTCCTTACGTACCGGCCGCGCAGCTTGATTAACCAAGCCCTGTCGCCGCCCCTGCCTCCCGATCCCGGCCTGCCGCCCTACCTGCCTGCCGCAGATGGTGACTGCCGCCTGTCGCGCTCGCTCAAGTGCCCGACCACCGGCCTACTCACCAGCAATATCATGGTGGAGCAGACCGGTGTCACGACAGGGGGAGCCAAGTCCTGCGTGCCGATTCTCCCGTGACACCAGCGCTCGATGTAAAATTTCAATGTCTCAAGCCCGTGGGGCGGCGGCCGCCCACGCGGCAGCACGTATTGGTCGCGGCGGCTGCATACCCGCTCGCACCCCGGCCCTGCTGCGCGCACATATGCATACGTGCATGTATCGCATGTACAGCATGCCATGTATGGCGCACTTGGCAACTTGTAATCGGCTCGGGCGCGACACGCACATAAGATGGCTCAGGATGACCAGGATCCGGTGGGCATCATGGAAGCGCGATACCCAAATTGATGGGCGTGCCACGCACGTCGTCAGATTACGGCGGAAGCATGCCAGCAGATTGCCAGCTATTGCGCGCGACACACATTTCCAGCAAGCAGCAGCCAAGTATCGTTGCAACTCATCGCACAGCGCAGAGCGCCAATACGGCACACGCTGGCGAAAGAAGCGTGTCCCAAAGCAATGTCTCGGAATCAGCCACACACGCACGCAACGCAGCACAAACGGCGCATAGGACCACTTGTGAGCCTTATTGTGATCAGGGGTGGACGGCGTTACCAGACTGGACGCGCAGTACAGTTTAGGCGCTTGCTTGTTAATGTGTAGGGTAATAATGTCGCAGGTCGCACGCAAGTCGTCCTCATAGCAGGTAGCGCAGTGGCTTAATGTTGCGGCGCGCGCGGATGAATGCTGTTGTGCTGCTGCGGAACGTTGATAACGTCCCTGAGCGCGTTCGTTCCGGTGTCCCTTGCATGTACGGCACAGGACGGCACCAACCAGCGCGCGCAGGCGCGCGCGCACCAGCCATATTCTGAAGCCCTGCGACTGGCGCTGCTGCCGGTATTCAAGCCATCGAGCATTTCTACTGCCAGCGTTGTAGCACCCTGGCATAGGGCCCAAAGCCGTGCAGCTACTCGGCCTTTATGTGGCACTAGTGTATGGTTGTCATCAGCGGCACGCATGTGTTTCGCGTCACGCCCACCCCCAGCTCCGTCGCCCCTGCACAAGCCCCTGCACAACTCCTCTTGCCATACTGCTATGGTTTTCAACCCATGCATCCTGCTGCCGCCGGGACCCCCAAAACGCCTGCCCAATGCACGGCCATTAGCGGGCCATCCCACCGCAGCATGATGTGCTCCAGCGCAGCGCCAGCCCTTGCGAGCGCTGCTGCGGTGGAGGCGGGCCGATGCTCATTTGCGATATCTAGCGCCTGGCAGCTTATTAGCGTCACGTGTTCCCGGACTTCGGTCTTTTGGCCAGGTGTGATCACACAGGGACTCATGCACGGGTTACGGCGGGGAGCGGGCGGGGAAACGTGGCAGATGGACTCGTATCACGGGTGAGTGTGAGCCCCCTGCTGGCGCCCAGCGCTGGGTCGAGCCTCTCGCTCTCTTTGTAGTTGTCACGGAGGGCAATGGGCGACAGGGGAGGGGTGACTCGCAAGTGCGTTGACCAAAGACCCAAGGGCGGCCGAGGTTGACGAACCAGCATCGCGGGACTGCAATCGTTTGTCGATATGCAGAAGTTATGAGCCGCGTGTTGTGCTTTGGCCAATGTTTCGCAGCTCGGACTTGGGGCAATCCCGCAACCGGAAATTCGCTGCATGCGGGTTGCCGCCATATCCCATCAGTTGCACATACTTTTGACGAACTTCGGTCTGCTCACCGCCGCAAGGGCGGCCACACTGACACTTACAGCAAACTTCCCTTGACGCCGACTTGCTGTGCGACCGACACGCTAATAGACCACGACTGGCGCCTTGACCGCCGACCACTGCTACATGCCCATTGGCCAGCTCGCTAACGCTTCAAGACCAGCTCCGGCACGGACAGCTTGCCGGCATACCAAAGCGCCCGACGTGGCGCGCTGCGCGGCTAGCACGCTGCTCGTTGCACGCACATTCGCTCTCGCGTTCGCAGCGCCAGCCCGGCCGACAGCTACTTCTCGTGCTTGCGTCGCAACCTTCGTCCGGCCCGCCGCCAGCCGTCTCTGGCCCCTCGGTTGCCTCTCTCACAGCACCGCCAGCAGCGCCTCCTCCCTCGACTCCAGCCCCGAGCAGAGCTCTGACGCCAGCCCCTTTGACGACAGCCCCGCTCGCTACGACGCCTATTGGCCGCTGCCGTCGCCGGGCCTCGACGCGACCGCCACAGCCGTCGCATCGCCGGACGTCAGCGCGCTCGCGCCGCCGCTGACGCCGCCGACGCCGACGCCGGGCCCGGACGCCTGGCCGACGGACCTATCCGCGAGCGCAGCCATGGTTCAGGAGTACGACCCCTTCAGCCAGGACCTGCGGCAGGTCGCCGCGGAGGCCGCGGCGGCGGACGCCGCCGGCGGGTCCGGCGCCGCCGCCGCTGCTGCGGCGCCGGCGGACGACAAGACCGCCCCGTCGGTGGACGTGACGCGCCACAACTTTGACGTGCGTGGGGGCGTGGGCCTGCCTGGGTGGCTCGCTGTGGCCCAAGCCGCGTGCCGCGTGCCGTCGGACCAATCACGGTTCTGCCGCCGGCGCTGTCAGCCGCGCCAACCCCGGGTACTGGCGCCTGCTGAGCCCTCGCCCGGCCACCACGAACCCTCCCCCGCCTGTGCTGCCCTCCTCCCCCCGCAAACGCAGCTCATGCTGCCGGTGGTGCGCCGCTACCTGGCCGCGTGCGACTTCTTCGCCTTTGACTGCGAGATGACGGGCCTGTTCCTGGAGGGGCAGACAGAGAACTACCTGGACGATATGCAGGACAGGTGAGGCCGGGCAGCCATGACTGCGTTGACTGCGGCCGTGTGTTTGCCATACGGCATATACGCATGTGCTCGAGGTATGGTACCCATACGCCGGTGTGCCTTGTGAACACCGGTAGGTACTACATGGACGATATGCAGCACATGCGGGCTCGGCCGCGGACCCCAATGCGATAGACCCACGCATGCAGGGCATGGGTGGCGGACAGTGCCAATAGTCGGCATGCGTTACATGGGGCGGGCGGGCTGCTCCGCCTCGCAGCGGCGCGCCTGCCTGCCGCGGCGCGCCTCCACGTGTGCCGCCCGGCGCCCCGGCCCCGGCCCTCCTTCCCCTCCAAACCCGCAGGTACAACCGCACCGCCGCCGCCGCGCACTCATTCATCGTGACGCAGTTCGGCCTCTCCTGCTTCAAGCGCCAGACGCCGGACGGGCCCGGCGGCGCGCGGCGCTACACGGCCGCCACCTTCAACTTCTACATCTTCCCACGCCCGCCCGAGGGGGTGAGCCCCGCCGTATGGAGCCGCATGGATGCAGCTGCCTTGGCTCCCGCGCCCTCACAGCGCCCATCTTCCTGCCACCCCTTCTGTGTAGCCCCTCCGGCACAGCTCAGCTGCCCCCTCCCCAGGTCCTCTCGCACCCATCTCGCTGCCATGCGGCCCCACCCGTCCCTCGCCTCTGCCCCCTCCCCTCCGTCACTGCCCGCCCTACCCTACCTCACCCCCACCAGGCCGCCGCCAGCGCCATGTCCGCCACCTCGCGCCGCTTCATGTGCGATGCGGGCTCGCTGGCCTTCCTGGCCTCGCAGGTGCGAGGGCTGCGAGGTGGGGGCTGCGAGTCACGGCTTTTAGGGTCGGAGTAGAGCACCATACCGCACGCGACACGCCCCGTGCGTGGCGGCGTCCTGGACGAGGCGCCCCCTGCGTGGCCCCGGCGGCGGGGTGGACAGCAGCCCGCCCTTCCACGCCAACGCCCGCCCCTGCCTCTCCCCCTACCACCTGACCCCCTGGCCCCGCACAGGGCTTTGACTTCAACCGCTGCTTCTACGACGGGGTGCCCTATGTGCCGGTGCGGCAGAAGGAGGAGCTCGTGCGCCAGGTGGGTGGGCGGCTGGGCAGGGCGACATGGGCGGGGGGGTCCGGCTACTTCATGTGTGTGTGTGGGGCGGGGGGCAGCCACACGGGAGAAGGGAGCGCCTGCCTCGGAGAGGGGCGGCCAATCGCGCCTGCGCCCCCGCTCCCTCGCCGAGATTGCTACCTCGTCCGCTCCTCCCGTGGTGCACCCGCTCCCTCGCCGCACCGCCCTCCCGCCAGCCCGGGTGGCGGCCGACTGCGGTCGGGGCCCTCCGCCGCCACGCGGGCGGGGAGGCGGGGGGTCTGAGCCCCTGGCACCCACCCTTCCTCGCCCCGTTCCCTCGCAGCTGGAGAAGGACCTGGCGCCCGAGGTGCCCCGCGCCGACATTGAGCTGGTGGAGCCGCGCGACAAGGAGTTCGTGGAGGTGGGGGGCTGGGAAGGGATGGTGAAGCGGCGGGAGTGTGTGCGCATGTGCGTGGTGGGCGTGGGGCTGTGCGCTGGCAATTGGGTAATGGGGCACGGGGAGCTCACTGGCTGGGTAATGGGCTCGGGGAGCTCACCAGCTCACCAAGCCCGTCCCCGACCGGCTGCGCGCCCCCTGTGCCGCCTGACGGAGCCGCCCTCTCCTTCCTCCCCATCCCCATCCCACTCCCACTCCCCCTCCTGCCTCCCCCTCTTCCCTCCCCCTTCTCCCCCCTCCCCGCAGGGCCTGCTGGCGCAGGTCCGCTCCTGGCTGGCGGACGAGGAGCGGGGCGCCCCCGCGGGCCAGCCCCTGGACCTGCCGTCGGTCAACCGATACCTGCGGCTGCTGGTGGGGCGAGCCAGGGGGCGCTGGGAGGGAGGCTGGGAGAGGGCCGCTGCCCGGCGGTCAAGGCGCGCGGCCGGCTCCCACACGTCGCCGCGCTGCCGCCGCCGGCGTCGCTCTGTAGTCGGTGCAACCCCAAAGCAGCTCGCGTGTCCGCCCCTCCCCGCTGCGCCCTCATCCGCCCACACCTCTCCGCCGCCGCCCCTCAGGCGTACCAGGCGCTCGCGCGGCCCTCCAGCTTCGGCGGCCCCTCGGCCGCAGCCGACGGGGCGACCCCTGCCTGGCACCCCGGCTTCTACGTTAAGAAGGTGGGCGCCAGCCAGGCCCAGCACGGCCCAGCCAGGCCCAGCCAGGCCCAGCCAGCAGTGCCAGCAGTGCGGCAGAGCCCTGGCGGCGGGAGCCCAAGGGCCGACCCACGCCCTCACCTGCGCCCGGCTGGTGCTGGTGCCGTGTGCGCAAAAACCCACGCGCTGCTCCGCTCTCCAACACCACTGAACCCCGCCCCCCGCCTGCTGCACCCGCCCGCCCGCCCGCCCTTCTCTGCTGCCTGCAGTTCTCCGACGCCCGCGGCAACACCTGCCTGCGGCTGTTGCCCGCGGCCACCGCTGACCAGGCCGCGCAGCTGGCGGCCGCCGACCGGGCGGAGCGGCGCGCGGCGGTGGCGGCGGCGGTGGGCTTTGGCGCGGTGTGGGAGGCGATGCGCTCCTGCGGGCGGCCGGCCGTGGGCCACAACTGCATGTTCGACGTGGCCTACTGCGTGGCGCAATTCGGGGAGGGCCGCCTCCCCGCCACCTGGGAGGGCTTCAAGGTGCGCCGCTCCGCTCGCTGCACAGCGTGCCGGTCTGCGAGGGGGGGGGGGGGGGGGGGGGGGGGGGGGGGGCC
>BDDC01001588.1:0-10416 GCA_001662425.1 Chlamydomonas sphaeroides
CTGGGGCTGGGGCTGGGGCTGGGGCTGGGGCTGGGGCTGGGGCTGGGGCTGGGGCTGGGGCTGGGGCCCTGCTGGGGCTGCGGCTGGGGCTGGGGTGATGTAGCAGACTATAGTGAGCCAATGAGGCGAAGACGCGTCGGGGGCTTGACCACAATCCCGTTCGACACTCAGTACACTGATCTGCCCTACTGGGGCAAACGCATTGATTAATTGCCGGCGTGGGCTTGTCCCGGCCGGGCACTCAGGTGCTTGATAGGTGTCTAGGCACCGACGTTCTGGAACAGGTCCTCTGGGGACAGGTCCTCAGGGCGCACAGGCGTCCGTAGTTGGGACCCCAGGGTCGGCTCCCAGACCGCCCGGGTCCCCGTCTCCAGCGCTCACGCTAAGGGAACGTGCCGTACACGTCCGTGCACCCAGGCACGGGAGGTTACAACATGCGGCTGCGGCTGCGGCTGCGGCTGCGGGCGGGGGCCGAGCGGCGAGGGGCGAGGAACTCTTGCGGGCCGTGCTATGTTGGTGCTAAGCCGTGCCTCGTGGCCAGCGCGGGCCAGGCGGTCGGCGGGCGACGAGGGGCTGCTGCTGCTGCTTTCGGAGCTGCTGCGATACGGCCCCGGCTGCGCACTGCGCCGCCAAGCCACCGCCGCGGCCATGGTCCTGCGCCTCACCACACTGCGCCTCACCACACTGCGCCTCGACCTGTGCACCTGAAACCTTACAGGCGCTGCAGAGCTTGGTGGAGGCGGACGAGGCGAGGCAGGCGGCCGCCGGCCACCGCAGCGGCGGCCGCAGCCACCAAGGCACGGCGGCGGCGGCGCTGCAGTCGCAGCACGCCGCGCACGGCATCGGCGGCGGCGGCGGCGGGCCCGGGGAGGCGCTGGCGGCGGCGGTGGCGGCGGCGGAGCGCTGCCTGCAGCGGCGGCTGGCGGCGCTGCAGCGAGTGCCGGAGCCACCGGGCGAGGCAGCTGGCGGCGGCGGCGGCGGCGGCTGGCGGGTAAGGTTGCCGGGTTTTCTGATCGGGCCCCGGACGGTTGGGCTGCAAGCAACCTCCGCCTGACTGTCATGAGTGCCATGCCGAACCCGCGACAGGGTGCGGCGGCTCGCGGCGGCTCCCCCGGCGATGACGACGACGACGATGGCTTTGGCGGCAAAACCCGCATGCCCATCCCGCGCGGCCGCGCCGGCGGCGGTAGCGCCGCCGCTGGCGGCGCCGCCGGCGGGACCGCCGCCGGCGCCGCCGCCGTTGCGGCAGCCAGCCAGCTTATGGTGCCTGGCGGCGGCGGCGGCGCGAGCCAGCTGCTGACGGGGCCGGGCACAGCGGCGGCGGTGCTGGCGGCGGCGGCGGCGGCGGGCTCGCCCGCGGAGGTGGCGGCGGCGGCAGCGGCACGCAGCATCGGGCTGCTCGAGGTAGGCGCTCGGCCTTCTTCTGAGTCTGGCCGCCGCTACAGCTGTACGACGGCGCTCCTGCTTGCCTTGCATCCTGCTCAACACAATGCTTGCCCGATTCCTGCCGCCGGCGTCTGCCGCTGGCGCCTGCCGCCGCCAGGCCTTTGTGCCGCTGTGCCCCGGCCGCGTCGCCGCCGCCGTCGACCGCTCCCTCGGCGCCCTCAGCCGCCGCGGCGGCGGCACCGCCACCGCCGCCAAGCCCGGCGGCGTCGGCAGGGGTGGCGGCAGCGGCGGCCACAGGCACCCGCTTGGCGGCCGCCACGCCACACAGCACGGCGGCGGCGGCGGCGGCGGCGCCTGGGACGGCGGCGGCGATGACGACGATGAAGACATCGAGGACCCTGACGGCGACGTCACGATGGTCGATGGCGACGTCGACCGCCGCCGTGGCGGCGGCACCGGCGGTGTAGCGGCTCCGCCGCCGCCGCCGCCGCCGCCGGAGGCGCTGCTCGGCGCGTTGGCGCGCGCCGCCGTCTCCGCCGCCATCGGCGCCGGCACCGCCGCGTTAGCGGCCGCCGGAGGGGAGGGCGGCGGCGCCGCCGCCGCCGCCACCGGGTCGCCTGCCGTGGGGAGCGCAGGCAGCGCCGGCGGCAGCTACGCTGGCGGCGGCGGAGCCGCCGCCGCCACCGCCGACGCAGGCGCCGCCGACGCTGACCCCGGGCCGGCGGCGGCGGCGGCGCGCTACGCGCAGTCCGTCGCGCTGGCGGCGCTGGGGTCCGGCTGCGGCCTGCTGAGCCTCCGCCATCCCGGACCGGACCGGAACGCGCCTTCGCGGCCCCAGGAGGCCCTCCTTGTGGCGGCGGCGCTGCAGATCAGACGCTTGGCGCGGCACCTCGGCGCCGCCGGCGCCGCGCAACGGCGCCGCCGAGGCGGCGAAGCCGCCGCTGCCGCCAACCCAGCGGCGCTGGCGGCGCTGCTGGCGGAAGGCGGCGCGTTGGAGGAGCTGCGCGGCGCGCTGCGGGAGGTGAACGGCGCGTTCGAGGCGGGCGGCGAAGTGCCGTACAGCTGGCGGCTGCGTGCGGCGGTGGCGGCGGCGGCGGCGGAGCTGCTGCATCTGGACACGGATCGCTTCCGTGAGCGGGGCTGGGGGAGGGGCGCATGAAGGGGTTTTGCAGGGCAGGCATGCATGAACTGGACATGTACGCATGTTGCCACGTCCGGCCGCGTTCCGCGGAGCTGTGTGGAGCTCTGTGGACCGTGCGGTTGGCTGCAGCGCTTCGCGAGCTCGTCTTGCTCGGCCGCAAGGCCCGGATCTTGGCCCCGAGCTGGGCTGGTTGGTAGGGGAGGAGCTGTGCCGGACCTCACGCAGCGACAGCGCCTTCCCTCGCAACACACCGCTGTGCCGCCCTCAACGCTCGCACACCCTCACGCTGATCCTCCGCCTCGGCCGCCGCCGCCCTCCGCAGAGGACGAGCTGCAGGACCTCACCAACGCGCTGGTCTACCTGCCCTCGCGCGACGAGCCCAGCTACCGCGCGCGCAGGGCCGGCGCGACCCTAGCCCGGGTGCTGTTCCGGCGCTTCGCCTTCCACGACCGCGTGCTGCCGTCCCTGGCGCTGCCGCCGCTGGCGGGCCAGGGCCGCGAGGCGGCGGAGGCGGGTGAGGGGGGTGAGGAGGGTGAGGCTTGGAGGATGGGGCAAGGGGCGGCGGGAGGGCTTGGGGCATGGGGTTGAGTGGCCGACTGGACACGTGCAGCGGGAGCGGGCCGGTGGCAGCCGACCGACAGGGCATTAGCAGCAGCGCCTGGTCCGGTCCGGGCGTCAGAGAACTGGTCTCCGAGCGAGCTCGAACCCCGCGACCCCAACGCCGCAGGCGACGGCGGCGGGCCCTCGCAGGCGTCGCAGGCGGGCGGGTCGCCCCCTCGCAGCCAGGCGGAGACGGCGGTGCTGGCGTACGCCGAGGTGCTGCAGGTGCGGGGGCGAGGGTTGGGGGCGGGCAGCGGCTCGTGTGTTCGTGCCGGCATGAGTGCCGTGGCGTGCCTGCTGCGGTGCTGGCGTACGCCGAGGTGCTGCGGGTGCGGGGGATCTAGGCAGGGGAGAGCGGGGGAACGGCTCGTGTGTGCGGGCTGTTCTAAGCAGGGGAGCAAGCGTAGGAAGGCCCCCAACGCCCGCCCTGCCTACCCTCGCACTTGCCCCCAAAACCCCTTCCCCCCAATCCCACGAATCCGCCCTCCCCGCGCAGCTGTGCCCCAGCCTGGAGGTGCTGGTCGTGCGGCGCCTGCTGGCGCACGCCGCGCTCAGCACCACAGCGCCCCGCAGCGGGGCCGCGGCGGCGGCAGGGCCGGCGGCGGCAGGCGGCAGCGGCGGCGGCGGGGCCGAGGGCGGCCTGGTGGCGGCCTGCCTCCGGCTGGCGGCGGCGCGGGGCGGCTACGGCAGCGCGGCGGACTACCTGTCGGCCTTCATGCGGGTGGGTTGGGTCTGGAGTTGGGGCGCTGCGGTGGGGCTGGACTGGCGCTGGGGTGCCTTGCAGGGGTTGTGTGCAGCACGTGCAGCACGGAAGGCATATCTCGACCCCATGAACCCTGGGCACGTCGTTCGCTGCTGGCGGCTGTCCAGGTTTACAAACCTCCCCAGCTGCGCATGGGTGCATGGCTCGCCCCAAAAAGAGGCCACCCTGACCAGACGAACACAGTCGGTCATTATGCGGTTGTCGCCGGGGTATTTGAGGGGTCTCGGGCACACCGACAACCGTGCCCCATCCCCACGGGCCGGAGCAACGCTACTACGTTCCGCAGTGTTGGGACACTTGAACGCACGAAAGCGGCCAGGCACCGCTCTCTCCGACAGCCGCTCCCAAGCCAACCCGAGCCCCTGTTTCCCCTTTCGTCCCCTCATCCTCGGCCCTCGTTTCCCCGCCCAGCCCCTGGCATGGTCCTGGTTCCGCCTCCACGACCTGCCCGAGCTGCTGTCCGTGGCGCCGCTGCTCGCGGACCAGGGAGGCCAGGATCCGGGATCCGAAGCCGGATCCGGGCCTGGATCCGCCGCCGGCCTCGGACCCGGATCCCAACCCGGGCCCCTGCTGCTGCTGCCGGCTGCGCCCGGCGACGGCGCGGCCGCCGGCGCCGGCGGCTGGCGCTCGGCGCCTACGCCCGCCGCTGCGTTTCTGCGCCGACATGCCGGCTCCGTGCTGCTGCCGCTGGCGCTGGGCGACCAGGTGCAGGCGGCGGCGGCGGTGGCGGCGGCGCTGGGCGTCGAGGTCAGTCAGTCAGTGTGTGTCTGTGTGTCTGTGTGTCTGTGTGTCTGTCTGTCTGTCTGTGTCTGTGTGGGGGACGTGGGCAGGCCCGTGGTGCAAGGCGCCGTGCAGGGGTGCGGACTGCACTGGCACCAGCCCTGAGTTAGAGGGGAACGTGGGCGCTTGGGCGCTTGCGGACGCGGATTCTGGTGCCGACAGTGGGGCCGGCAGCGCCAAGAAGCTGACTGTGCCGCGGCAGGGTGCAAGCCTGCACGTCATCCGGACGCCGCCCCCACACACATCTCCCTCCCCGCCCCCTTCCCTGCCCTCGCCCCTCCTTTACCTCCCTTGCAGCTGCGGCCGCTGCTGGCCTCCTGCGTGCCGGGCCTGTTCGGGGTGCTGCTGCTGCTGCGCTCCTCGGGCTGCGAGGGGCTGATGGGCGCGGTGTCGGAGAACAGGCTGCTGGTGGGGCAGCAGCTGGGCATCGACGAGGTGGACGACCAGATGGACGCACGGTGGGGCGCAGGGGCGTGAGGGGGGATGGTGGGGTGGTGGCGTTGGGTTCGTGTGGGGACACGGGGTCAACGGCGGGAGGGGTGGTGGGGTGGCGGGACTGAGGTTTGCTCAACGTGGGCAGCTGCGTGGTGGGGTTATGTGATGCGTGCGCCGCGCAGAGGTCATGGCCGCTGCCGGCGTGGGCTTAGGCGTGGGAGGTGCTACTTGCGGTTCCCTCGGGCCGCCCCGCCCTCTCGCTGCCTGGGTCACCCCACCCCTCGCTCTCTTGGGCATTCCCCTCATCTCTGTGGGACTGGGAATGTTGTCTGCACTGGGTCCTTTGTGTCCCTGCTCTCGCACCCTCTGCCCACCTCCCTCTGCCCTCCTGCCCGTAGGCCGCACGCCTTCGTGTCCGACATGCTGCTCACCGTGGTGCCGCCGGAGGAGGCCCGCGCCGCCGCCGTGATGGCGGCGCCGCCCAGCCAGCAGGCGGGCGCCAGCCAGGCGGCATGCGGCGAGGTGCCGCTGCTGCCCTGCTTCAGTGCGCAGGTGGGGCCTGGTTGCGGGGAGGGGTGGGGGGAAAGCGTAGGAGGAGTGCCAGGGTTTGGCACGCGGTGGCTGTTGGCGAGGTGCCGCTGCTACCCTGCTTCAGCGCACACGTGGGGCCTGGTGGCGTTGTCTGGGGGCGGCCGGCAGGGGCCGGGTCGGGGGAGGGAGCCTAGGGCTTCCTCCTGGCTATACATCCCTCCGTAGTTTGGATTGGCGCACCTGGAGACTCATCGGGCGCCGCTGCGACCTTGCCCAAGCGCCTCCGTGGGGCCCCACTCCTCCGACCTAAGAGCGCCCACGGACTCTGCCACGCCTCCTCCCGGCCACCTGCTTCCCTCGCTCCCTCCCAACCCTCCCTGCCTTCCGTCCACCCGGGCAGGTCTTCGTTCGCACCGTGCGCTCGCTGCCCGGTGTGCCCGACCCCGCCGCCAGCGAGGCCATGCTGTGGACCGCCATCCTGCCGCACACCCGCACCGCCGCCGTGGCCGCGCAGCTGCACGCAGCCATCGCCCACACCGCCGGCGGCGGGGCAGCGCCAGGGGCAGCAGTAGCGGGCGGGGCAGGGGCAGGGGAAGGGGCGGCGCACCACCTCGGCCGGCGGCTGGCGGGGCTTGGCGCGCTGCTGGCGCTGCTGGGCCCGAAGGCAGCGGAGCCCGCGCTGGCCCGGTGCGGTCCGGTCCGGGGTCCGGGGTCCGGGGTCCGGGATTGACGGATCGGATCGGGGGCCGGAGGGCTCAGGGCCAATCCGGATGCGGCCGCTGCCGTGCTGACCGCCGTACCGTTCCCCCGTACAGGTACCTGGCGCACATACTGATCCAGCTGCTGCCGTACACTGCCGTACAGCCTGCCGTGTGCGAGCTGCTCGGCAGCCTGCTGGACGAGCTCGAGGCGCCGGAGGCGGCGGCGGAGGAGCCTGGCGGCGCCGTCGCCGTCAGCGGCGCCGTCAGCCGGGCTGACCGCCTGGCGACGCTGGCGGAGCTGCTGCCACCGTTGGTGGCCGCGGCGGCGGAGGCGCTTGAGGCAGCGGAGCCGGCGGCGGCGGCGGCGGCCGCCGCCGCCCGGGGTGCCACGTTCGGCCTGCCGCCGCGTCCCGCCGCCGACGCTGGGGCGGCGGCGGCCGCTGGAGACGACGCTGCGCTGTCTTACGCTGTCGACGGCGGTTGGTGCGGTTGGTACGACCCGGATCCCGTGCTGCAGTCGTACGCTGACGGGTCTGACTACAGCCCCGTCACGGGGTTGGACGAGCGGTCGGCGGCGGCGGCGGCGGGCCGGCCGGCGCTGGCGGAGCTGCTCCGTCGGCTGGCGCTGGGCCCGGCGGCGGCGCTGACGGCCGGCGGCGGCGCAGGCCAGACGGTGGCGGGGGCGACGGCGGCGGTGCTGGCGACGGCGGCGCCGCTGCCGGAGCTGCCCGAGCTGGCCGAGGCCGTCGCGCTGCAGCAGGTGGGGTCGGCCGGTGGTGGGACAGCTGCGGCCAGCTAACCCTGGTATGCCCCCTTCCCTTACTGGGCCACGTACAGGGCCAGCTCAGCCAGCCGGCCTCAGCGCGCGTGCCGGCCCTGGCTCCAGCCTCGGTAGCCCCCATCACCCGTCCCGAGCTTGGGATGACAGCCCGGACTACCACTACCCGGGGGAGCTGGGTGGGCCGGCCTCGCGTCCCGCGCTGGCCGCCTGGGCTTGGGGCTGGGGCAACAACTGGGGCACCCCGGTGGCCCCCCACCCTCCGGTTGGGGGATGCGCACCCGTCGCCGCGCGTGCCCCTCCTAAGCACGGCAGCCCCAGGCCCCTTCATGGTTTGTGCCTGCTGTGCCCTTCTCTACCCGCCCCCGGCTCGTCAGTCTGGGGTCCAGGGATAGGGGCAGCCCGGCTCGCCGCCTGAGAGTAGAGTACCTGGCCCGACGTGTGCCTGCCTGCCGCGGCTTGCCCAGCTGCCCTCACTCCCGCCCGCTCCCTGCCGCAGCGGCTGGCCGCCGCCGTGCCCCCCTGGCGCCAGCTGGCGCACTTGGCGGCGGCCGTGCGCGGCCTGGCGCCTGCGGCCAGGGCGCGGCAGGCGGCGGCGGCGCGGCGGCTGGTGGCGGAGCGGTGAGGGGGAGGGTCCGGGGCAGGGTGCTGGCTTGGGATGGTTCCCCCGTGTTGCCAGACTAGCGCGTGACCCGCTGGGTACGGCCACCCTGTACGGTACCCGGGGGTTAGTTGGAATGGCCGCAACAGTGGCATCAACTGGGAGCCTGCTAACATGCTGCTAGCACGCCTGGTTTGCTAGCATGCGAGCATGCTTCTAGCATGCCGAGTCTGCCATCCTGCTAGTCGGCTAGTCATGCCACCGGTAGCAGCCAAGCTGCCGGCCTGCCGGCTGCGCTGGGCGGCTCCCGCCTACCGCAACCCGCCCCACGCCGGCAGATGGGACGAGCTTCTGGATGGCGCAGCAGAGGGCGACGGCGGCGGCGAGGGTGACGGCGCCGCCGCCGCTGCCGCGCCGCCGCGGCTGCTGCTGCCCGCCGCCGCAGCGGCGGCGTGGGACCTGGCGGCGGCGGCGGCGGACTTGGGCGACTCGCAGCTCAGCGAGCTGGCGGCGGCGCTGCTGACGGCGGCGCCGCCGGCGGACCCGCGCGCGCCGCCGGCGCCGGTGCCGCTGGCGGCAGAGGGTGGGTGTGCGCGTGTCGCACCCCGGGGGCCGTCGGGGGCCACGTAAGCGATTGACCGTCACGCCCGGTGGCATACTTCGCGCAGCGCCACTGTCCCCTGAAGCATACCTATCGCGCGGCATTCCCACAGGCGCCGACATCATCCGAGCGACGCGCCTCGCCAGCTCCCAGCCCCCCAGCCCATCGCCAGGCGCCGGCACCGCCGCCGCCGCTGATACGGCCACTGCCGCCGCCACCGCCCCTGCGGGCCGTGGCCGCCGCCGCGGCAGCGCCGCCACCGCGTCTGCCGCCGCCGCCGCCGCCGCCACCGCTACCACCCAGGCCCCCGGCACCACTGCCGGCGGGCGCAAGGGGAGGAAGAGCGCTGGCGCGCCGGCGGCGGAGCCGGCGGGGCCTGCCGCGGTGGCGGCGGCGCCCGAGGCTAGCGGCGGTGGCGGTGGCGCGGGGGGCCAGGCCGGCGGCGGCGGGGCCCGGGAGGAGGAGGACGCGGGCGACTGGATGCCATCGGTGCTGGCGCTGCTGGCGGGGAGGTACCTGGTGTCGCCGGACACTCAGGTGCGCGTGTGTGTCCAAGTGTTCAGCAGGACAGAACCCCACGTGTGTTCAGAAATAGGTAACACATAGCAAGCACTACCCGCGCGTGTGTGAAGGCGTCTGTGCTTGTGTGCCTCTGTGTTAGCGACCGGTCGGCGGGGCTGGGGCGGTCGGTGGGACGGGATGGGATGTGTGCGAGGGGCAGCCGACGGGCGCTGGGGCTCGCAGCAGCTGCCGCCGCGCGAGCGACATCGCGAGGATTGCTTTGGGCGACACCCACCCCCAAGGGTTTGCACGAGCTCGCCCCCCGCTGCCCGTCCTTCCATGCCCTTGCCGACTGCCCCCGCTGCGACCTCTTCTTGCAGCTGGTGGCGTGCGCGCAGGCGCTGGCCGCGCAGCTGCTGGCCCTGCCCGCCGCTCGCGACGCCCTGGCAGCGCTGCCGGGCGCCGAGGGCGACGCCGCGCGCCGCGCGCTGCGCATCTACCTGCCGGCGCCGGCCAGCAACGTCGTCAGCGAGGTGAGGCTGCGGGCGGCCAGGAAAACGGAAGGGCAGGAAAGGAAAAGAGAAAACGGCCACCTCAGATGGCTGAAAACGTCTTTTGCGGCTGTTATGTATGATTTCTCTTGGTGTGGTCATCCCTTCCAACAGACGAGGTGGCCGAGCGGTCTAAGGCGCTAGTTTCAGGACTAGCCAGCGGTGTCTGGCTTGAGCCTACTAGTCCGAAAGGGCGTGGGTTCAAATCCCATCCTCGTCATTTTTGGGTAGGTATTGCTATTTTCCACACGCTTGCTCGCACATCGCGACTGCACCGTCCTTGGCGGCCCGCCTTGCAGGTGCCTGCTGCAGCCTTGGCCGGCGGCGCAGCTCATGCGGCCGCCGCGCCCGGTGTCGACCCGCTGGACAGCGACGAGCTGTGGCGGCTGCCCCCGCCCGACGCCGGCGGCGCGGACGCCTGGCTGCGCCGCCTCACGCCCGCGCTGCTGGCGCTGTGCTCCGACCCCGCGTTGCGCCTCCTGAGGCCCCTGGTGGGTGGGCATTGGCGTAATGGCCGCAGGCGCAGGCACGTGGCAGCTCACCGCCGCGGGTGCCCAGGCCCCAGGCAGCGCACCGCCCCAGCGCCCAGGCGCCCGCAGTGACACTTATCTTGGTCGCGTGAGCGCCGGATACCGTGCTGCCTTCGCGTACCTTCGCTTTTTTTGACCCTTGTCAGCCGCCCGCGGTGTGCTCCGTCGCCGCCCCCTTCCGACTCCTGTCCTACGCTCCCACCACGCAAGCTGCACCAGCAGCCGCGCAGGGGCCTCGTGCAGCCCCACCCTCTTGCCCGCCGCCACTGCGTCGTCCGGTGCCCCACCCCCGCCCTGGGCTTGACACGCTCCCCCACCTTCTCCCCCCACCGCACCTCCCCCGGCCCCCCAGGCCCGGCTGCAGGCCCCCCTGTGCGAGGCGCTGTGGCCGCCCGCGCTGCTGAGCCTCGCCACCACCGGCGCCGCCGCCGACCCCAGCCTACCCGCCCGACTGGGCAGGAAGATCCAGACCCACGTGCTCGCCCTGGCGGCGCCGCCCGGCGCCGCCGCCGCCCGC
>BDDC01001588.1:10833-23195 GCA_001662425.1 Chlamydomonas sphaeroides
CGTCTGGTGCTGCGGTGCCTGGAGCTGCTGCGGCGGCGGCACCGGGCCGTCGCGGCGGCGAGGCTGCCAGGGCACAGCGCGGCGCGCGCGGCGGCGGCGGCGGCGGCGGCGGCGGCGGCGGCGGCGGGTGGCGGCGGCGGCGAGAAGGCTGCGGTGGACGGCTGGGAGCGGGTGTACGGCCTTGACATCGACTACCTGTCGGTGGCCCGGGTGGGCTGGGATGTTAGGGTTGTGGCGCGGTGTGGTCAGTTCGCATGTTGATAGCCGAGAGTATCTGTGCCCCCGGCCCGCATCCTCGCTCCCGCCACTGTGGACTGGCTGGACTGCAGCGAGACCTGCGGGCTGTCTTTGCCCCTGTCGTTCCTGTCGCCACCACCCCACAGCTGCGCGCTGCCTCGCCTCGCTGCTCTCCCTCCCCGCCAACCCATCCCAAGCACCGACCGCCTTCCCGACCCTGGCCTTCCCTGCTCCCCCCAAGCGGGGCACCCCGCTTTCAGCTGTAGGCCCGGGCTCACGCAAGGAGACATGCAACAACTACTTCGTTGCTCCCATGGCTCCTCCCCCAAGCAGGCGGCGGTGCGCTGCCGCCAGCCCGCCGCCGCGCTGCTGTACGCCGCGCACTGGGCGGAGGACGCCATGGCTAGGCAGCGGCTGGCGCAGCGGCGGCAGTGGGACGGCCTGCGGGCGGTGGCGGGGTCGGGGGCGGGGGCGCCCACCAGCGGCCCACTGCGGGAGGTGCCGCCGGGGGCGCATGCGCAGGTGCAGGTGCGGAGGTCGGGGGGAGGGACGGGATGGGGGAGGAGAGAAGTGAAGGGATGGGGGAGGGAGAGAGGGGGAGGGAGGGAGGGAGGAGGGAGAGAGGGCTGCAAGAAGCAGGCCGCGCCTGTACTGGCCGCCGTGCGGGCACCCCATTGCCCTTCCCAACCCTTCCTCCCCCGTGTCCCAACCCCAGGGAGGTGTCCACGCGGCGCTGTCGGTGCTGCCCCAGTGCTGTCCGCCGCCGGCTGGCTCGGACGGTACGACTGGCAAAGCGGAGGGCCCGCACGATTGGGGGAACGGTTTTGCGCAGCATCGAGGCCATGGCGCTACAAGCGCTGCCACCATCCCAGGGCACGCATGGAACCCAAGCCGGGCACTCGTCCTCCTCACCCACCCCCAGATGCGCTGTCCCTGGCCCTCGACGCCTACGGCGCGCTGGACGACCCAGACGCCCTGTACGCCCTGCCGGCGCCCACCATGCTACTGGGATCTGGATCAAGATCCGGATCTGGATCTGGATCCGGTGGCCTGGGCCTTGGTGGCAGCGGCCACCCGGCGGGGCCGCTGCTGCAGCTGCGGCTGCTGGAGCGCGAGGGCCGCTGGCCGGATGCGCTGGCCGGACACGACCTGGCCCTCCGTACGGCGGGCGGTACGGCAGCCGGATCGGCGTACGGCACGGGAATGCCGTACGGTGCCGCAGCGCCGACAGCCTTGGTGCCGTACGGCGCTGCCGGGCAGCATCAGCCGTACCTGCCGGGTGCTGCCGGCGGCTTTGGCGGCGGCATGGGTAGCTGCGAAGGCGGAGGCGCGGCGGCGGCAGCGGGCGTGGTGGCGGCGCTCCGCCAGATCGGCGGCGACATGACGGCCCGATACTTCCTGGCTGGGCTGGCGGCGGAGGCGGCCGCGGCGGAGGCGGCCGGCGGAGGCGGCGCCGCCGCCGGGTCTGCTCCGCTGGCGGAGCTGCAGCACGAGCTGAGCTGGCGGCTGGGTACCTGGCGGCCCGACGGCGGCGCCGGCGGCCCTGGCGGCGGCGGCCTGGCCAGTGGCGGCGGCGGCGGCTTCCACGAGGCGGTGCATCGGTCGCTGGCGGCGCTGGCGGTGGGCGACCGGGCGCAGGTAGGTTCCGAGGACCCGGCGCTGCCGGCAGCCCCGCCACTTCCCCGGCACCCTCGTGCGCCTGCCCCTGACGTGAGCCCGTCTCTGCCCCACCCTTGCCTGCAGGCCTCAGCCCTGCTGGCCCCAGCCACCCACGCCGCCGTCTGCCGCCTGGCGGCCCACGCCGGCGGCGGCGCCGCTGCGGCCGCCGGCTTCGGCGGCGACGCTGCCGCCGCCGGGGCCGGCGCCGCCGGCGCCGCCGACTGCCTGGTCCACCTTCGCATGCTGGGCGCGCTGCGTGAGGCGGCCGAGCTGGCGGCGGCGGCGGCGGCGCTGCCGCCGCCATCGGCCGGCTCCGCCGGCTCGCCAGGGTACGGCTCGCCAGCGTCTCCAGGCAGCGGCGGCGCCGCCGGAGGCGGCGCCGGCAGCCTCCGGCTGCCGCTGCTCCTGCCGCCGGGCGGTCGCGACCCCTGGAAGGCCCGCAGTGACGCTGGCCGCGGCCTCGGCGGCCGGGGCGGCGGCGGCGACGCGCTGGAGCCGCTGCGGGCGCTGCGGGCGGCGGCGCTGGCGGTGGTGGGCCGCCCGCGCGAGCAGGCGGCGGCGCTGGCGGCGACGGTGGCGGCGGCGCGGCGCGGCGGCGCGGTGCCGGCGGGCCTGGCGGCGGTGCAGGTGGGCGGCGGGGGCCGGGTCGGCGCCTGCCCACGCGTGCCACCGTCCGCCCACGAGGCACTAACCCTACACCCCATTCCCCTTGTCTCCCCCTCCCGCGCCCCAGGAGCTGCGCTGCCTGCTGGCCCGCCACGCCGCCGCCGACTGGGCGTCCGCCATGCTGGTGGGCCCGGGCGCCGGCTGGCGGCTGGACGAGGCGCGGCTGGTGCGGGCCCGCGGCGGCGGCAGCGACGGAGCGCTGGCGGCGCACATGGCGCTGGCGCTCGTCGCCGACCTGGACGCCAGCGGCGCCGGCGCCGCGAGCGCCGCTGGCGGCGCGACGCTGCGGCTCGCGACGGCGCTGTCGCTGGCGGGGTCGTGGTGCGCTGAGGCGCAGACGGACGTTGGCGGCGGCCCGGGAGGGGCGGCGGCGGCGGGGCCGGGCGGCGGCGGCGGCGGCGGGCCCATGGGCATGATGGGGCGGGCGGCGGAGCTGGCGGCGGCGGCGGCGGCGGCGGGCGTCGGGAGGGGCGAGGCGTGGGAGAGCCAGGCGGCGTGCAAGGTAGGCCCCCCGCGGGGGACGGCGCAGGCAACCACCAGATTTCAACCGCCAACCGCCAACCGCAGGTGCTGTACCGGCTGGCATCGTACGCGGACGGGCGGTACCGGGAGGTGGTTGCGGTGCTGGGGTCGGCCGAGCACCGCCAGCGCATGGGCGTCGTGGCGGCCAAGCGGCGCGAGGCGGCGGCGCTGCGGGCCAAGCGGGGTGAGCGGCGGGCCCGGTGAGGACCCGGCTGCTCCCTCTCCCCAAGACGCCGCCAGGGGTGTGGCCCGGGGCATCACCCGGAGCGGCAGCGCGCCCACAAAACACACAAGCACCCCAAACCCCAAACACATACACCAGCGCCCTAGACACACGCGCACCAAAGCCACACCCGTCGCTGTCGCCTCTCCCACTCCCCCAGACTCCACCACGGGTGTGGCGCGGCAGTACCTGGAGCGCCAGATCCGCCAGGTGGAGACGCCCGTTGGGGTGAGTGGGGTGGCAGGGAGGAGGCAGGGCGCGCGGGTGTAGGTGCAGCGGGGCATGCGAGGTGAGCAGCTGGGGAGCGACGGCTGCGGCCTTGTGGGGCCTCGAGCGGGGGCGCTGACGGGCGGAGTGCTGCCTGCCCCTGCCCCCTTGCTCGCCCTGCCTCCCTCCTCCACCAGACCGACCTTGAGGCCGATGCCGCGCTCAAGGCCGCCCGCGCCGCGCTGCGAGCCACAGCCGTCGCCAACTACGGCCGCTGCCTGGCGGCTGGTGGGTTGCTTGTTGGCGGAGTGTCAAGAGGGCGCAGGGGACGGGAGGGCGCTTATAAGGGACGAAGCCCACGAGGGAGGGAGGGGCAGGGACATAGCCTGGCCGCCGCCCCGGGTGGGCTGCGCCGACACGCACGAACCCGGCAACCGCCGCCCTGCCCCGACCTCACCCTCCAGCCCTCAGGCGACCGCCACGACCTGGCCGCGGCCTCAGGGGGCTATACCACCTGTCGTGCAAATCCGACACCAACACACGAACCCTCCTTCACCTCCTCCCTTCCCCCTTCCCGCACCCCCTCCTGCCCCCAGGCGACCGCCACGACCTGGCCGCGGTGTACCGCCTGACGCAGATGTGGCTGCAGCCGGGCGGCGCCCAGGGCGGCAGCCAGCAGGGGCCTGCAGGGGCCGGAGGGGCCGGGGGCGGGGGCGGGGGCACCAGCCCCGGCAACACGGAGCAGCAGCAGGCGCCGGGCGCGGGTGGCGGCGAGGGCGAGGGCGAGGTGTCGCTGGAGTTTGGCGGCGCCGCAGCAGGTGTGCCCTCCCACAAGTGGCTGCCCCTGGTGTACCAGATGGCCTCGCGCCTGGGCTCCGGCAGCGAGGCGTTCCAGCAGGTGGGGAGGGGAAGGGAGGGAAGGGGGGAGGGGAGGGCAAGGCAGGGAGGGGGAGGGGAGGGAGGGGAACGGAGGCGCGGGCGTGTCCAGTGTCGCGGCTGAACAGTGGCAGCCGGAGTGTCGAGGGTGGGGTTTCAGCCAGCCCTCTCGCCTCAATGTTCGGGGAAAGGGAGGCGGGGTGCATGGCGGCTAGGCAGCGGCAGCGACCCGGCGGCCCACCCCTTCTCCTCCCTTCTCTCCCCTCCTTTCCCCCATCCAGACCCTGCAAGCCCTCCTCCTGCGCCTGGGCTCCGACCACCCCTACCACGTGGTCTACCAGCTGCTCGCCCTCCGCAACGGCGACCTGGATAAGGACGGCAAGCCGGCGAGGCAGCAGGGCGCGCTGGTGAACGCGGTGGACCCGGGCAAGGTACGGGCGGGAGGGAAGGGGCGGGAGGGGGAAAGAGGGCCAGGGTTCGTGCCGCGGTAGGCGGGCGGTAGGTCAGTGCGGTGGCCACCGCGGCAAGGCCGGGCCCGAGGGGGTGGGCCGAGGGGCGGGGCCGAGGGGAAGGCAGGGTGCAGTGACGGGCCCCAGTCGGGTCTCCCTGATCCCTCGCCCGTCGCGTGTGCCCTGTTCGTGCCCGTGCCCCAAGGCCACATCGCCCCTGCCCTTGCCCCGCCCTCCCCACCCAGATCGGGGCCGCCAACGCGCTGCTGCGGCAGCTGGGGGCGCAGGGCGGCCGGCTGGCCAACATCGTGGCGCAGGTGGGGCGGGGGCAAGGGGAGATGAGGGGGAAAAGGGGACGGGGAGGGGCCAGGGTTCGTGTGGCGGCAGCTGGGGGCGCAGGCCGGCCGGCTGGCCGACATCGTGGTACAGGTGGGGGCTGGGGGCTAGGAGGGGGAAAGTGCATTAACGGATGTGGCTGTGGCTCGGCGCCAAGCCAAGCGCACACCCCACCCGCCTGCCCCACACGCCCACCCCCCTCCCCCTCCTCCCGCCTCCCCCGCACCTCCTCCCCGCCAAGGCCGACCGCCTGGCGAAGCTGTACATCGAGCTGGCCGCCATCCCCCCGCCCGAGAACGAGGCGCCGCAGCCCTTCCCCGCCACACTGCGGCGCCAGGTGGGCGCCAGGAGGGCGGCGGAGGGCGGCGGTGCCGTAGGGGCCGAGGGCAGAGCGGGGGGCGAGGGGGGCTAAAATTAACAACTGGGCTGTGCCGCAGGCATCAAGCAGGAGAGTAGGGCGGCGGGCTGTCGGGGCGGGCCCCGACCTCACACCACCGGCCAGGGTTCGTGGCGCCAGCCCTCCCCGGCTGTCAGCCCCTGCCAACCCCGCAGCCAGGGTTCGTGCCAACGTCTGCAGCTGACCCGGTCGAGCAACCTGCTGCCCCGGCAACCCCGCGCCTCCGCACCTAACGCCCCTGCAGCCAGCCCCTTCCCATGCCCTCCCCTGCACGCCTCCTGCCCCACCACCACCGCTGCAGGCCGACGGCGGCTCCTTCAACTGCCTGCCCGTCGTGTCAACCTCCGTACCCGTGGACCCGGACGGCCGGTACAACGACCTGCCGTACATGGTGGGCTTCGACGCGACCGTGTCGTACGCAGGTACGGCGCACCCCGCTTGCTGGCCTGGGAGGGGCAGGGAGGGGCGCTGCAGCCGTCCGTGGGGCCAGCCGGCTCGCATGCACACGCCCCCCCCACACACACACGCCCCCTCATTCCTCCCCCAATATCTCCCCGCATCCTCCCCTGCCCCAGGCGGCATCAACAAGCCCAAGATCATTATAGCGCTCGACTCGGCGGGCGGCAGGTGAGGGCGCCCGGGGGCCAAGGGGCATGGCGGGGTGTGGCAGCTGGCGCCCGGGCCCCCGCACCCGCACGCCTCGCTGCGTACCCGCCGGAAGCTGCCCAGCCGCTGGGGCGCACGGGGTACGTGGGCGCATGCGCGCTGCCGGGTCAGCTGCTCGCATGGCGGTGTGTGAGATCGCGGCGGCATGCCCTGTGCTGTGTCTTGTGTGGTCCGCTGGCCGGCGGCCGCAGGCACCGGCAGCTGGTCAAGAGCGGCAACGACGACCTGCGGCAGGCGAGGGTGGAGGGGGAAGGAGGGGAGGGCCGGAACTGGGGAGCGTGCCACCCTCATTGGGCACCCCCTGGCCGGCACGAACCCGGCCTGGCCCTCCCCTTTCCCACTTGAATCCCCCGCCCGCACCCTTCCCTCCCCCCCAGGACGCCGTCATGCAGCAGACCTTTGCGCTGATCAACAGCCTGCTGGCGAGGGACGCCGCCGCCAGCCGCCGCCGCCTGCGCATCGCCACGTACCGGGTGGTGCCGCTGTCGCCGGCAGCGGGTGAGCGGGGGGGAAGGGGTTTTGAAGGGGGGTGCAGGAGTCCGTGCGTGCACTCGACTGTGCTCTGTGCTGTGGAGTCAGGTGGCAGGGCACCGCATGACAGGGCAGCTGAGCGGCACGTGCCCAGCCCCGCTCGCCCAGCGGCACGTACCCTGCCCCTCCTTTCCCCTCCTTCACCCCCTCTCTCCCCCAGGCCTGCTGCAGTGGGTGGAGGACACGCAGCCGCTCAACATGTGCCTCATCGGCAAGGCCTACAACGGAGGCGTGCACGCGAGATACGCGGCGCCCGGCGAGTGGGGCTGGCGGCAGTGCTACGACGTGAGTGCTGCTGCTGTTGGGGGTGGGGGTTGGGTTAGGGGTTAGGGGTTAGGGATTAGGGGTTAGGGAGAAGGGGTTAGGTATAATCTAAGGTGGCTGGGAAATAGAATTAGAGGTACAGCGGGCTGAATGAACCCGCCGTGATTTCGAGGGGGCTGGCGGGGTGTGGCTGGGCGGGGTGTGTGGCTGGGCGGGGTGCGTGGCTGTCTGCTCGGTGCGGCAAAGGGAGTGACTGATGCAGCGAAGGGTGTGGCGTCCGCCAGGGTGGTGGTGGCCGCCAGGGGAGGATGGGGCCGCTGAACAGGGCGGGGTCAGATGGCAGCGACGGACATGCCCCGCACTGCGCGCCGAGCGAGTGCTGCTCCCACCAAAGGCCATCCAGCGGCAGCGCAGCGCCAATGTTGGGTTATCGTTTGGTTGACGTTGGGTTGGCTTTGGGTGGCAGGCGCGCCCGTACCTCCTGCAATACCTCCCGCGCAACCCCCAAAACCCTCCCCCCCCGGGCTGCAGTACATGCGCGCTGCGGGCGAGCAGGTCAAGGCGGGCAAGGAGGACGCATCGGCGCTGCTGCGGGTGAGGCGCCGGGCCCCTTTGGGCCCATCATGACAATGTCTGTTATACAATAAGGTGCAATGATGTACCGGTATTGATGTGTATGCTTACGTTGTCGGCGTTGCTGCGGGTGGGAGGGAGGAAGGTGCGGCTGGGAGGGAGGCGTCACCAGGGGGGCTGTGCTGCGGGCCTGGTGGGGGCGGGCGTGGGGGAAGCGGGGCCCAAGGCACGCGCAGGCAAGGTCGGGGCGGCAGCACCCCCGACTAGAGCCCTCCGCCCTGCACGCTTCCCTCCCCCTCTGTCACCCCACTACCCACGATACACCCTGCCCCGCCGCCCCACCCCCAGGCCTCCCTGTAGGTGTCTGCGCTTCTCACTGACGGTCCGCTCCCCAAGGCACACACGACACGAACCCTGCGTTTCCCCCTCCCCATTCCCCCTCCTCCCCCCAGGCCTTCCTGGAGGCGTGCGCGCGCTTCTCCCCCGCGCTGCACCACTGCCTGCTGGAGGCCTTCCCCTCGCCCCCCGCCTGGCTGGCGGCGCAGGTGCGGGCGGGGGCGGGGGCGGGGGCGGGCGGGGGCCGGGGGGTGGCCGCGACCGTGTGTGTTTGCATGCATGTCCGTGTGCCCCTGCGCGCATGCCCAAGGCGTGCGGAGCAGCCGCCGCGGGCGCGAGGGGCACTGCCCACTCCCTCATCTCTCCCTCCCCCCTCCTCGCCCACTCCCCTCGCGCACCTTGGTCTCTCCCTCCGCTCCTCTTCCCATCACCACTGCCATCCCTCCCCCCCTCCCTCCCCCCCCAGTCCTGCTACGCCTCCTCGCTGGCCGCCTCCTCCCTGGCCGGCCACCTGCTGGGCCTGGGCGACCGCCACAGCGGCAACATCCTGCTGCACGCCGCCACCGGGGGGCTGGTGCACATAGACCTGGGCATTGCCTTCGAGCAGGTACAGGGGTGGGAGAAGGGAGAGGGGGAAGGAGGGGGAGGGATGGGGAGGGCAGGGGAGGGGGGAGCGTGCCCTGTGGTCATGTAAACGGTAGTAATGTAAGCGTGCTGTGTGTGCACCTGCCTTGCCCCGCCCGTGCTCCCTCCCCTGCCGTGGCCGCTTTTCCCCACGTCAGGGCCGCTTCCTGGTGACACCCGAGCTGGTGCCGTTCAGGCTGACCCGGGACCTGGTGGACGGGCTGGGCATCAACGGAGTGGAGGTGGGAGGGGGGCTGGGGGAAAGGGGTGTATGCTAGGGTTTGGCACGCGCTGACGTGCCGTGGCGGCGATGCGGGTCCTGGTGGACGCGCGCGGCATCAGTGGGCCAGATGAGGAACACGGCTCAAGTGCAGAGGGACTAGGATCGCACAGCGTCGTCACAGGGTAGCGTTGGTCTGGCAGCCCCAAGGGTGGCGGCTGTGGCGGCCTGGTGTGTGTGTGTTCATAATAATCAACATATACCATATACATGTGGGGGGGGTTGGAGTGAGGGGTGCGGCCCTCGCAGCTGCGGGCTGCTGTCCCGTGGGTGGGGGCCCGAGTGGCAGCCGCGGCCGCCCTTGCGACCCGCCCGCCCTCCCCCATGGATGGCTGCCGCAGGGCCCCTTCCGCCGCTGCTGCGAGGAGACGATGCGGGTGAGTGGGGTTGCCTGCATCCTTGGCGTACGAATGTACTGGCTGGCGGGCGCTTGGGGGCTGGCTCCGCCCCTGAACCGCTCCCTGAACCGTCCCCCCCTTCGTCCGCCCCCTCCCTAGGTGCTGCGCAGCAACGCCGAGTCGCTGCTGACGGTGCTCGAGGTGGTGCTACACGACCCGCTGTACCGGTGGGCGGGAGAGAGGCGGGGGTAGGGAAGGAGAGGGTTTCTCGCGCGCGTTTGTGTTTTTGGCGCGGGAAGGGTGGGGGTGGTGCTGCACGGCCCGCTTCGCTTTGCCAGTAATGGGACACGGGGGAGGGGAAGACACGGGTTTTGGTGGCGTGTGCACTCTCCGGCGCCGAAAACCTCATTGCTTTCCCTCCACACCCCCAGTTGGACCACCACTCTGGCCATTCATGATCGAGTGGCACGAACCCTGGCAGCCAACCCCTTCTCCCGCCTCTCTCTCCCCGCCCTCCCCGCCAGCTGGACCACCACCCTAGCCAAGGCCCGCCGCAAGCAGCGCGACGGCGCAGACGCAGAGGCGGAGGCCGAGGGTAAGCCCTATAAGGCCTACAGGGCCTATAGGGCTGCGCAGGGCACGGTCCCGGGTCCCGGCGGGCACTGCGGTGGGGGGGGGGGGCTCTCGGCAGCTGGGAGCATGCGCCGGTTCGCCAAGGCCGTGTGCAAGGCGTGGCCCCGTCCTTCGCGCCCGGTGCCCTCTGCCCGACAACCATGTTCGCCGACGCGACGAGGCGGCGGTGCTCAGACGAGCGTGGCCCCCTCCTGTGTGACCAAACCGTGCCTTTCGCCTCCCCTCCGCCTCCCCTCTGCCCCAGACGCGGGCGCCCTGCCCGCCAACGCCGACGCCGCCCGCGCGGTGCTGCGGGTGAAGCAGAAGCTGGAGGGCCGACTGGACGCTGGCGGGCTGGGCCGGGCCTCGGCGGCGGCGGCGGGGGGAGCTGGCGGCGGCGCGGCGGCGGGCGGCGGCGGCGCAGGCGGTGGCGGGCGGCGCGGCGCCGCGGCAGGGGCGGCAGCGGCGGGCGGCGCGGCGGCGAGCACGAGCGCGGCGGCGCTGGCAGCGGCGGCGGCGGCGGCGGAAGCCGGCGGCGCGCCCGTCAGCGTGGAGGCTCAGGTGCGGGGCTCCTGTGGGCTGGGGGCAGAAGATCAGAGGGGGCGGGGTAGGCGCTGGGGGGCGCTCCGCTCCGGCGTGGGGCGCTTGTAGCTTTCGAGGGGAGGCTCCTCCTGTGGGCAGGGCGCAGGAGACTGGAGGGGGCGGGGCGGGGATGGACTGGCGCTGCACAGAGCCCCTCACAGCACCCGGAGCCCGGGCGCACGCGTGGTGCCCACGCCCACCCACCTGGGGCCCGCCAGCCGCCCGACCTGCCGCGTCCCTCCACCGGGCCCGTCCCCTTGCGGCCCGCCGCCGGCCCCGTGCCCCGCCCCCAGGTCCGGGCGCTGCTGGCGGAGGCGCAGGACCCGCAGCGGCTGTCGCGCATGTACGTGGGCTGGTCGGCGTGGATGTGATGCGGTGGGGGGGCTGGGGGTTGTGACGGGGGAGGGATGGCGGTGGAGCTGTGAGGGAGGAGGTCGCCGGGCAGGCTTGGCAGGGCATTGCTGGGGCCGTGCGTGTCAGGCTAGATGCTAGGTCGGCATGGGTGTAATGTTGGGGGGGGCGTGGAGGGGTCGTGCGGGTGGTTGGCGTGGGCATTGACACGCGCGGGGTGCTGAGGCTGGAGCTGGATGGCGTGGCGGCGGGGGGCTGTTGGTAGATGAGACGCAGCGACGTGATGCGGGCGTTGTCCGGTGTTGGGTGCGCGGGCCGGACGCCGCCGGAGCTGAGGCGCTCCCCGTACGCAGTGGCGGTCGGTGGCGACGAGAGGGGGCGAGAGGGGGCGGGTCTGAGGGCGCGGGCTGAGGCTGCGGCTGCATGGCGGCTGGAGCACGACAGGGCGGGCCGACAGGCGGGCGGGGGGCGGGCTGGTGTGTGTTGGGGCGGCTCGCTGCGTGCAGGATGGGTCGTGGTGGGTGGGCTTGGGGGCACCGGGTGTGTTAGCGTGTGGC
The DNA here is from genome assembly GCA_001662425.1 of Chlamydomonas sphaeroides. NCBI lineage: Eukaryota > Viridiplantae > Chlorophyta > Chlorophyceae > Chlamydomonadales > Chlamydomonadaceae > Chlamydomonas > Chlamydomonas sphaeroides. The sequence continues at coordinate 22,120 of BDDC01001588.1, forward strand.
GCGCCCGGGCCCCGACAGCATGAGGGCTGCAGGACGGGCCCCGGCAGGATGGGCCCCGGCAGGACGGGGGCTGCAGGCAACGAAGGGGACGCAGCCTCGTGGGGCCCCCGGGCAGGGTGGCTGGCGCTGCGGCGGCCCTATCTGCGGGAGGGGCAGCGTTGGCGCTCGGGGGGGCATGTCATGACACTACGTGTCCTTGGCACAGCACGGTCCGGAGTGTCGACTGCCCGCCGGGCGCCGCACTCTGAGGGGACACCTCCATTCCCATGGCTCTGCCAGCGCACCTCGGGTGCATCCCCGGTGCCGGGAATCCGGACAGCTGCTCGCGGCGCAAACGCATGGCTCTCCTGCCATCTCGAGCAGTACCTTTTCCGCATACTCGGCACCTGATAAGTAAGGATATGGACTGGCAGCGTGCTGCACTCTGTCCAAGGACGTACTGTGTCATGACAGGCAGGGCTTCCCCGGACCATGTTGGGACCCAGCCCGCCCCGACGTGCGGTTTGCGCCGCCTCAGCCCCGGGGCCCCGCGCGGCCCTGCAGCTGTGCGCGCGCCTCCTTGCGGGCCGACCGCTGACCGATGCGCCAGCTGGCGCTCGCTGCAGCCCAGCTCGCAGGCCACCGCCCTGCAGGGCCTGCACGGCTGCAAGACCCGGCGATCCTTTCGGCGGCAGTCCACGCTAGCCGGCGCGCCGCAGCCACTCCAGGTTCCTCGCTGCAGCGGTGCGGCAGGCCGGGGAGCAGACCCCTGGTGTCCGAGCGCTGCTGCGCGGAGCTGCGGAAGGGGATGGGCCTGCGTGGCGTCGGCGTTTGGCCTGGGCAGGGCGCTGCGCGCCGGCGGCAACCCTACCTACTCACCCGCATCGTCTCCTCGCAGCAGCGGCGGAAGGGGCCCTGCGGCAGCCATCCATGGGGGAGGGCGGGCGGGTCACAAGGGCGGCCGCGGCTGCCACTCGGGCCCCCACCCACGGGACAGCCCGCAGCTGCGAGGGCCGCACCCCTCACTCTCCCCCCCACATGTATATGGTATATGTTGATTATTATGAACACACACACACCAGGCCGCCACAGCCGCC
>BDDC01001590.1:0-18823 GCA_001662425.1 Chlamydomonas sphaeroides
GGGGGGGGGGGGGGGGGGGGGGGGGGGGGGGGGGGGGGGGGGGGGGAGGGGGAGCACCGGATGAAGCATGAGCGTCCCACCGCCCCTGCACTGCTGCTCCCATCCACAGGCACGCCTCTTGAACCCCCGTGACCCCGTTGCCCCTCACCCTACCCTACCCCCTCCTCTCCCACCCACCCCCCGTCCCCACCTGCGTGAAGGCGGTGCTGCCGCTGTAGTAGAGGTAGGAGCCGCGGCAGTTGCGGGTGCCGCACAGGCAGATGGCCTCGCGGAACTCCTTCTCCGACTCGGTGACGGACGAGTAGTCGAACGTCAGCTCCTCGCCTGGGAGGGGAAGGAGGCGGGGCGCGGGGAGGGGCATGGTATGGGTAGGAAGGCGATGGGGATGCACCGAGGAAGGGAGGAAGGGCAGGATGCCGAGGGCATGCGGCGCAGGGACCGTCGGTGCGAGCACCGCTACCCTCTGACCAGGAGGGAGGTGGAGGGCTGGGCAACCGTGGGTTGCAGAAAGAGGACGCTGCCGCCCGCGGGGTCCGTGTACCCACCTTTGCCTGCACCGTACCTTACAGACCCCGCCCTCCCACATCCGCCCCTCACCCGGCTCGATGCGCCTCTTGGCGTACATGGCGATGGTGAGACGGCCATTTACCGACACCACTACCGCGGAGCAGTTGGGCGTGCACGAGTGGCTCATGCGGCTGGCGAAAGACGCCTGGGCGGGGGCCGGGGGGCGGGGCCGGGAAAGGATAGGGGGCGTCGGCACGGCAGCGGGGGCGGCGGCGGGGGCGGGGTGCTGGTGCAGTGGGGCTCGGGCCCACACGCGCACCTCCTAACGCCCTCCCCCTACGCAACCCAAGCCACAGCCCAGCGCAGCCTTCCCCTCGTGGCTCCTGCAAGCCCACCGTGGCTCCTGCAAGCCCTCCCTTTCCCCGAGTCCGCTGCCAGCCCTGCGTCCGCCCCCGCCCACCATGAAGGCCGCCTCCACGAACAGCACGTCGTAACCGTCCGGGTCGTCCCGCGGCCGCTCCAGGGTGATGTTGTAAAAGTCGGGCAGCTCCTGCTGCGTCAGCTTCTTGATGGCGTCCTGGGGTGGGGGGCAGGCGGCGAGAGGGAGGAAGGGAGGGAGGGAGGGAGGGGGCGGGCGGGCGTAAGGAGAGCGCGAGCGCAGGTTGCCAGGTCGGGCCAGCCGCCGCGCAGAAGGCCTCCGTGCCCCGTCCGCCCGATGGCCTTCACCCCATGGGCCCCCTCCGCCCCTACCCTCCCTCCTCCTCCTTCTACCTCCGCCCCCTCCGGCCCCTCTACCATTCCTGCGCTCCCCCCCCCGCCCCACCTGTATCTCGAACCAGCGCCAGGGGCTGTGTAGCTCGCCCAGGTACTCCTCCACGAACGTGAAGGCGGGCAGGCCCTCCGGCACCGCGCAGATGACGCCGCGGCCCTTGGGGTGCAGCCGGAAGTAGGCCCAGCCCACCTGAGGGAGCGAGGAAGGGGCATGGCAGGGAGCGAGGGCGCGTGGGCCGGTACGGTGAGAGGGCGGGCAGCTTGCAGGGCGGCATCGCCCCCAGCCCCCCGCCTTAGGTGTCGCTATCCGCTATCCGCTAGCCGCTCTCCTCCCATCGCCCTCCCCCTTACCCCCTCCCCTGCCCCTGCCGCACCGCCTTGAGCCGCGCCATGACGGCCTCCGCCGCAACGCTGCAGGGCGTGTCGCCCCGCTGCTGCGCCTCCTCCGCCACCGCCTGCAACGCCTTGAGCAGGTTCCAGCCGTCGCGGCGCTGGGAGGGAGGGACGGGGAGGTGCACCAAGGGGAGAGGAGGAGTCGGGGTTAGGAGGTCAGCACAGGAGACAAGACAGCCGCCCAGGTGGCGGGCACGCGGCATCGGGATGGGGCGGCGCCCTCACACGGGCCACGCCCACGCCTCCCCAGAGCCCGCAGCCGACCCCCTTGTCACTGCGGCCTACAACCCCACATCTCCGCCCCGCTCGCCCGCCCCCACCCCAACCCTGCCCACCAGTGCTATGGAGGTGCACAGCACGCGGCGGTCGATCCACTTGTTGATGGCCTCCGCCTCGCCCGGGTCGCAGGGCGGTGGTGGGGGCGGCAGCGGCAGCTGGCCCGGCAGCACCGCCGCGGGCATCGTGCCCGCCGCCGCCGCCGCCGCCGCGCCCGTGCGGCGCTTGCCGCGCGCCGGCCGCTTGGTACGGCTGGCGCTGGGCTCCCAGTCCGCCTCGCCGTCGTCCTCCTCCGCCATGGCGGCGGCGATGGCCGCGTCGTCCTCCGTGGCCGTGCCACCCTCCTCACAGCGAGACCCCGGCCCCGACAGCTCGCTCTGAGACTCAACCTTGGCCAGCCCCCGCACCGGCCCGGGGCCGCCACTGGGTCCCGGGTCCCCGGGGCCCTGACCTGCCCCCGGCTCGGCCTTGACGCCCGCCGCCGCTGTCCCGGGCTCGGGCGTCCCGCCCTCGCCTGCCGGCGGCGGCGTGGGCGTCCGTCCGGAGGCGCCCTCGCCCTCACCCTCGGCCGCGGAGGCGCTGGCGGCGCCGCTCCCGCTGCCGCCCGCCGCCTTGGCCCCGTCCGCAGCGGCCGCCTCGCCGGTGCGGCAGTGCGCGAAGGCGCCGCTCTCGCGGACCGCTGCGGGGAGGGGAGCAGGGTGCTGTCAGGGACGCAGGACCAGGAGGTGCATGGCGGCATGCAGCCCATGCGCCGCTGCGGGCAACAACAGCAGCTGCGGCGTCGGCCTGCCGGGGCAGCCCCACGGCAGCTGCCTCGCGCTCCATGCCTGCGCGCATGGCTCCCCGGGCGCCCTGCCTCTGCCCCCGGGCGCCCTGCCTCTGCCCCCGGGCGCCCTGCCTCTGCCCCCGGGCGCCCTGCCTCTGCCCGCTCACCGTCGAATATGTTTCTCCGCGTGTAGCAGTCCATGCCCCAGCAGTCCACCTCCACCACCTCGCGCCCCATCACCAGCGCCCGCCGACTGCGCACCGCAGCCGCCAGCTCCGATTCCTTGGCCTTGCTGCTCGGGCAGGAGCAGCATGCGGGCAGGGGGCCAGGGCCGGCGACCTGGGGCCCCTGGGGCTGCCTAGTGCACAAAGGCTGCCACCCTACAATAGTCGCCGCGCCTCCGGCAACCTCCTCGCCTCCTGCCCGCGCCCTGCGCCCCCGCGTCCCCGGCCCTTCTGCCCCTTTCCCCCCGCACACACGGGGCGCGCCGCGCGGGGCGTGTTAATATCGGATCTTGTTTCTAAACACACGCACGCACCACGCCTCCAGCCCCAGCTCCCGGCCGTGCTCCAGCGTAAAGTGCTCCGCGGCGCCGTCCGGCCGCCGGGTGCGCAGCTTGTGGCGCAGCACCGCGCACTCGCTGGCCACCGAGCTGCGGATTGCGTACGAGGTGAGCACCTCGTAGGGCCTGGGGGGGGCGGAGGAGGACCAGGGGGGAGGAGAGCCGCGTCACCCTCAAGGCGGCTTGCAAGGCGCTACATTACGTGCGGCGAAGCCCAGCCCATCCCGCAGTGGCTGCAGTTGCCGCCCACGTCGCGAGCCCACCAGCACGCGAGAGGCCTGCCAGGCGCCCCGCGCAGCCGCGCCGCGGCGTCCTGCCCAACCCACCTGGGCGTGAAGGGCTCCTTGCGCCACTCGGGTACCGAGAAGTAGGGCTCCCTGTTGGCCAGCACCGCGGGCGGCAGCGTCCGGCCGGGCACGATCTCGGGGATGCCGCACAGCTCGGGCGGCAGGCTGGCGGCCAGCTCCGCCAGCTGCGCGTCGGCGTGGCGGTCGGCCAGCTGGGGCAGGCAGGGGGCGGAAGGGTACGAAATGGGTAGAGGGAGGAGGGACGGTGGGCGGCATGAGCCGTCACTGAGACCCGAGGTGCCCGGCCCGGCGCTGGTGCATCCATCCCTTGACTCCAACCCAGGTGCAGCCGCATGCCAGCTGCCGGCGGCCCCACCTGCTGTGCCGCCTGCCGCCGCGCGCCCACGATGTCGTCCAGGGCCGTGCGCAGGCCTGCGCCCGCAGGCAAGCAAACAGGCATGCAAGGGAGGGGAGGAAGCAAGGAGGAACAGGTTTCGGTCGGGAGGGGGTCATAGCGCTGGAGCATTCGTGCGGTCATTACAGTACCCAGGACAGCGGCTCGCTCAACCTCCCGTCCCTCTGCATCCCCGCCACCGCCGCACCGCTCAGGAAGGCGGCCTTGTCCTCCGCCAGCTGCCCCGCCAGCATCTGCACCGCGCCCTCCACCGCGCCCGGCTGCGTCAGCGCCGCCAGCGTCTGCCGCAGCCCCGCCAACTGCCGCTCGACGGCGATGTCGATGCCGGCCTGCAGCACGGGCAGCGAGGAGGGGCGGCAGGGCAAGCGCCCGGGTTGTGGCTCGAGGGACGCCGCGCGGGGATCCGTGGAGCGCCTGGCACAAGGGGCCAAGCTTCCGAGTCCGCCGGCCTCACGGCAGGTTTCCCCCGCCAGCTCCAGGCCGCGGCGCCTCCTGCGCCACTCCCTGTCTGGCTCCGCCGTCCATCGCCACCACGCTGCCTCCCTGCCCGGCCCCACCTCCAGCTCCGCCACAAAGCCATCCAGGGTGCGGTGGGCCGCCTGCTCCAGCTTGCGGATGGGGCCTGGCAAGGGAGCAGACCAAACGGGGCGGTACCGTATGTGATGGGAGTGAGGAGGCACCGACAGTGGGCGGGGGCAGGCATGAGGCCAGGCTTGAGGCCAGGCTTGAGGGGAGGTCGACAAGTTGGCCACACTCGACCACAACCGCTTAAGCACAACACGCGCGCTGCGATCAGGTCGGCGCCAGCCCGCTCACACAGCCATCCGGCCACCCTGTCGGCCACGGCCCCACCCCCAGCCCCGGCGCACACGGTCGCACCGCACCTGCCCACTCCAGCGGCACGTTGGCCGGCACCACCGCCCGCAACAACGGCTCCAACACCCGTGCCCTGGCGCGCAGGGCCGCCATCTGCGCTGCGTCGCCCCTGCCGGGCCGCACGTCCGGCGACACCAGCAGCAGCAGGAAGCGGCGCATGTCGTCCTGCGGGCAGGCGTCAGGGTTCAGGGTTCGGGGTTCAGGGGGCAGGGGGCAGGGGCCGGGTCAGAGCAGTGCAATGTAGGCGGGGTGGGGCGGCGGTAGCGGAGGGCGAAAGGAGCAAGAGGAGGACAGGGCGCCTGCTCAGGCACACAGAAGCAGAGGACAGGGACGCAACGAGAAAGCCGCGACGGCCGGCGTGGCTAGCCACAGCCTCCCTCCCGTGTCTCCCTGCTTTCCAGAAAGGCTTCCTGCCCAACAGGAAAGTGTCGAGCGCTGATGGCCCCACCGCTTCCAGCCCCACTACCGTAGCCGCATTGGACTCGACAGTCCCCTGCCCCGGACCTTGGCTAGATGCATGCCCACTCAGCTCGCGCCGCCCCGGCCCGGCCCGGCCTCTGAGCCTCCCATCTCCCCCTCACACGCACGCGTACGAACGCACACACCTGCGCCTCCCCGGGGAACTCCTCTGTACCGGGCCCCGGCGTGCCCGAGCCGCCTCCGCCTCCGCCGGCCCCGGCCCCGCCTCCCGCCACCCGACCTCGCTTGCGCGGCGGCGCCGCCAGCGCCGCCGCCGCGGCAGCGTCCTGCACCGAGCCGCGGCCGCCGCGGCCGGGCCGAGGTGGCAGCTCCGCGGCGCCGGGCTGCTGGTAGAGCTGCGGCTGCTGCTGCTCGTAGCCGTACTGCTGCTGGTCCTGGTACTGCTGCTCGTGCTGCTGCTGGTACGGCTGCGGCTGCTGCTGCAGCATGCTGAGGCGCTGCTGCTGCTGCTGCTGGAGCTGCTGCTGCTGGCGAAGGTAGGCCATGTCGCCCAGGCCACCCTGCAGCGAGGAGCCGTTGGTGGCGGCGGGGGCCACGGAGGGGACGGGGTGGTGGTAGCCGTTGCCGCCTGCCGGCGGCCGCTGCGCAGCCCAGGCGCCGCCGCCGCTGCCATTCGCCGCCGCCGTGCCGCCACGGCCCAGCCCCGCCGGCATGCCATTTTGCAGCGCGTATGGATCGGTTGCCGCATCGGGCGCCCCGGGCGCGTAGCCATAGCCGTGGTGCTGTGGGGGCGGGGCGTTGGACAGCGGCGCGCCCAGGCGCGTACGCTGCGGCGAGGGCGCCCCACCGGCCGACTGGAAGTTGAAAAGTGCCTGCTCCTGCGCCTGGCGCTTGCGCAAGGCGGCAGCGAACGCCTCTTCGGCCGGGGCGCAGTGGGGGTCGTATGCAGCGGCAGCGCCGGCGCCGGACCGGGGGTAGCCGCCCGCTCCGCGACCCCTGCCGCCGGCACCTCGGCCGCGGCCACGGCCTCGCCGAGGTTGTGGCGACTCGTAATCGTCCTCCTCGTCCAGCGCAGCCGCGAGCACGACGCCCGTCGCTGCGACAGCGGCTGCGCGTCGCGGTCGTTTGCTGAGGCCCTCGCCGGCAAGAGCCGCCGTGCGGTCTGCAAGCGTCAGGCCATCGCCATTGTCGTAATAGTCGCGGTAGTCCATGGTGGACCGAGTGGCCGCGAGGCAGCACAAGCACACCGGCTTCCGCGCTTCCTGTTGCGCGCCCGACGCACTAGCCTAGCCGCGTGAGCATGCGATCATATTACTCGTGTCATAGGTAGATGGCGTGTCGCGTTGAGTCGTTCGGGTTGGATGTGGCGCGACTGCTTGAATTTGGCCGGTCAGCTCGTTCGTGTGCAGCACATAATTGCTGCTTCGGTGGTACTCTAGATCTGTGTGGTCACAGGATGCCGCAGAGTGGAATGGCGGTCACAGGGTACCAGCAGCAGACAAGTGTTTTGGCTTGTGACAATTCGGGTCCTTGCCACTTCGCCAGTACCAGTCACGCCCGATCATACGCCACCTCATAGATACATGACCGTTTCTGTTCTGCTGGATGCTTGCCATAACTGGCAGATGAGTTGGTAACGTCACGTATTAAGGCCTTCATGCCTTGCTGAACACTGTTGCTGATAGTAACCGTTGAGCAAGCAGGATGGGGCGCAGCCGTGGTAACAAGAGCCGGGATGCCAAGGACGCCCAGGACGCTCAGGAGAAGAAGCCCTCGGTATTCGAGCGGCTTGCCGCGCCAGGTGAGAAAGGCTCTCGGATCAGGGCGAGGGGGGTTGCTGTAGGCAACGGTAGAGCCGTGCTGGGGAGCCGTGCAGCGTCCGGGGTACCTGTGCGGCCTCGCGAAGACCTCCAGGGTGTACCCCGATGATCACCCTCCCTGTCTACACCTTGAACCACCGAACCCAGGTGGAGAACGAGGCGCCATGGATGACCGCCGGTACGGCCAGCCTTCAGCCCTGAGCTTGCCAGCGGCTGTGCTATGGGTGCTCTCCGAGCTCTACTTACCCCCCAGGCTCCCCATGCCGCTGGTGCTGCAGCGCCCCCTAACGACGCCTTGCCCCCGGCGCCCCCGCCTTCCAGGGACATCCCTCGGGATCCCGGCGATGGCCACAAGCGCCGCGCGGAGTCTCCCGACCGGGACAAGGACGGCCGACGTGAGCTGCGCGCTGGCCTAGGGACTGCGGGCCTTGTTGCGCCCCGGAGCGCCGGCGTCGGGGCGACCCAGCTCGGATGGAGAGGGGTGCGGAGGCGGGCTGCTAGTCAGTCGCTTGCTCCCATCCCCTCCCGCCCCCGCTCCGTTGCGGATGCTCCCGCCCCTACATCACGCCGCTACCCTGCCGTTACCGAAACCCTTCGCCGCACACTGCCTCCTGCCCTCCCCTGCCCTCAGCCCGCAAGCGGGCCGCCATTGTGTTCGAGCTACCGCCGCCGTCCAAGTCCGAGGAGCCGCTGCCGGTAGCAACGGGCCCCTCGGGGCGCGAGGGCGCGGCAGCGGCGAAGCAGGAGCACCGCGGCGAGCGCCGGGATAAAGAGAAGGACAGGGAGAAGGAAAAGGAAAAAGACAAGGAGAAGGAGAAGGAGAAGGACAGGGAGAAGGAGAAGGACAGGGAGAAGGAGAAGGAGAAAGAGAAAGAGAAGGAGAAGGAGCGGGAGAAGGGCAGGGACCGGTGAGTGCAGGTGATTGGGTCTGCCGGAACGGCTGCGAGCGATGCAGGCTTGCATGAGCAGGCCAAGCGGCACTGGCAATGCAGGCCCCGACAGCTTGCGACACCGTGCGCCCCTGACACGTGGGTTGCTGGGCTGGGGGCTCTGGTGTGGCTGGCCGCAGGCGGGAGGGACGCTCCGACAAGGACAAGGACCGCGAGCGGGACAAGGACAAGGAGCGCGGCCGGGACAAGGAACGTGACAAGGAGCGCAGGGACAAGGACAAAGAGAGGGACAAGGAGAAGGAGAAGGAGCGGGCCGGCAGCACCCGGCGCGAGCGCGACGGCAAGGTGCGCGAAGCTCCGCGCGGCCTGGCGTGGAGCCCAGGCGCCGCGGTGCGGCGGCATCTTGCGGTCCAGCTGTATTGGGCCGGAGGGATACAGATGGCCCGCCTTTGCGAGGCGTTGGGGGCGGCGCCAGGCTGCTGTTGGCACCGCCGCTGGGGCTTGTTGAAGCATACCTTTGGCTGTGCTGGGTGCCTGTGCTGGGGACTGCAGGACCGCGATCGCGAAGAGCGTGATAAGGAGAAAGAGAAGGACAAGGACAAGGAGCGGGAGAGGGAGCGCGACAAGGAGCGCGAGAGGGAGAGGGAGCGCGACCGGGTGAGTGGTGCGGGGCACGGCCGAACTGGAACGCCCCTTCTTCGCACGGGCCGGCGCCCTCGTCCGCTGCAGCGCCTGGTGCGTGCCGGCCGGCGCAGCTGCCTGACCACGCGGCCCGCACCACCCACTACTTGCACCTCCCTCAACCTCCCCGCGGCGCCTGCCTTGCCTGCAGTCGCGGGAGCGCGACCGGGAGCGCGATCGGGACAGGTGCGCGGGGCTGGGCTGCCACGGAGCCGCACGTGCCGAGCTCGCCTTGCCGGCATCAGCCTCGCTCCACCCAGCAACTCGCCATCCGCTGCTGCCTGCCGCCGCCCCACCCTGCTCTGCTACGCCTGCGCCGGGCCACAGGCGCGACCGGGACCGCGATCGGGACCGTGACAGCCGGGACCGCTCGCTGGACATGCCAGGTGACTGGCGGCTGCTGCTAGGGGGCGGGTTGCTGGGACGCAGCAGCGCTGCTGCACGCGCCGGGCCCAGTGGCGCCGCCCGCCTGGGGGCCGCACCGCCTGCTAGCGGATCACGCCGGTGCAGCCCTTCGGTGCGCGGCCATAACAGCCTTGTACAACACGGCCGCTCTGCCTGCTGCACCTCCCCTTCCCTCCTCAGACATTGCACCCCCGCACCCGGCCCGGCGCGGCTCGCCCGGCCGCGACTTCGACGGCCCGCTGCCGCCTCCCCCGGGCGGCGGCCTGCCCATGCCGATGCCGGGCATCATGCCCATGATACTGCGGCCGACCCACGGGCCCGGCGGCGGCGAGGAGGCGATGATGGGCCCCGGCGGCATGGGCGGCATGCCCATGCCGCCGCTGGAGCCGCCGCGAGGCATGTACGAGCAGGGGCCGGGGCCTCGGCGCGACGGCCGAGGCGGCGGAGGGTCCCGGGGGGATTGGGGCGACGAGTACGACGACGGCGGCGGCCGGGCAGGCGGCAGCGGCGGCAGCTACCGGCAGCAGCAGTACGGGCCCATGGGCGGCGACGCCAGGGGCGGCTTCGGCGGGCCAGGTGCGGCTGTTGGGCGCGGGGGCTGCGCGGGGAAAGGCGGCTGCAGTGCAGGGGCCGACCTGTACCAGCGGGGGTGCTGGAGGCTGCTGGGGACAGCGATGTGGCCTGCGCCTGCAACGGATACGGAGGTATCAATGCGCCCGTGCCTATCATCGTCAGACCACGGCTACCCAGATCCCACCCCGATCCCGACCGACGTCCACACCGCCCTTCTAGCTGCATCCGCCCAACACACCTCCCTCCATCCCCTGCGCGCTCACCTCCTGCGCCCCCCAGGCCGCGGCGGGCGCTACCCGGACGACCGCTTCGGCGACGGCCCGGGAGGCCTCGGCGGCTACGGCCCCGACCCCTCCTCCGCCTACCTGGACTCGGGCTCATACCTGGACGGGGGCGGCAACGTGTCGCCGCCGCCGCCCCCGCCCCCGCGCGGCGCCCGCGGCCAGGGCGGCGGTGGCGGGTCGGGCCCCGGCGGCGGCGGCGGCGGCGGCGGCCCCATGCTGCCGATGCCGCCCATCATGGAGGGCCCTCATGCCATGCTGGGGGGCCCCGGGGGGCCGCCCATGCCGCCGCTGGTGGAGCGCAGGCCGGGCCTGGCCGGCGAGGGCGAGCTGGGCGGAGGGGCTGGAGGCGCTGCCCGGCCGGTGGACCCGGTGCTGGCGGCCCGCAAGCGGAGGGGCTACCTGCGGCAGCGGCTGCAGCTGGAGGCGCTGCTGGCGTCGCCGGCGGTGGTGGGGCCCGAGGCTGCGGCGGAGCTGGACAAGGTGGGCCGTGTGGGCGGGCGTGGAGGCGGGTCGGGAGGCGGGGTATAGGTTTGAGGTCGCCCTGGGGATCAGGTGAGCAAAACGGTAGGGGGCGGAGCTGCAACGGCAGGCACCAGCGGGGCTGGGCGGGCGGGGGTGGCTGCAGCAGCCGCGCCCCGCCCTCACGCACTCCCTCCTTCCTCCCCTCCTGCCCGCAGGCACTCCGGCGGCTTGCTGCCGAGGCGGCCTCGCTGCCGCCCGAGGGCCGGCCCTCGCTGGCGGCCGACCCGCGGCCCGCGGCGCTGGGCTCGGCGCGCGTGGCGGGCGGCATGGCGGCTGGCGCGGGGGCGGGCGCCTCGGGGCGGCTGCGCTCCTTTGCGCTCAGCGAGCTGCTGCTGGACGACGCGTGGGTGCCGGGCGGGGGGAGGCAGAGGGCGGCAAGGGGAAAGGGCCCCCTCTTGCGAGCGAGCAGAGGCGGTGCCATGGGGGTGGGAAGCCCGGGCAGCGCAGGTGAAACCGTGGGTACCGTGGCTACGAGGCGCGCCCCCTTGGCGTGTTGCCCAGGCCACCTTTCAAGCCCACACCACGCTGCCAAGCCCACCACGCGCCCGCACCCACTCCGCCCCGCCTCCCTCAGCTACTGGACCAGCGCCGCCATGGCGGGGCAGCTGGCGGCGGCCGCGCGCGGCTCGGGGCTGGGCCTGGGCGGTGCGCGCCACCTGGAGGCGCAGCGGCGGCAGCTGGCGGCATGCAGGCAGCTGCTGGTGGGCGGCCGCAAGGGAGGGGGATGGCGACAGGAGGCCAAGAGATGCGGGCACATGGGCTCCGTTGCTGCGCGGCATGGCTCAGAGGCTGGGGTCATTAAGCCACCCGGGTGGCCACCAACTGGCTGTGCACCTGCAGTGCCCGGCTGGCAGCGACCGGGGTGGCTGCGGGGCCCTGACCCCTCAGCCCTGCCCTCGTGTGCGCTGCTCTGCGCGCAGGACTGTTGCCTCTCCCCGCGCTGGGGATGCCGGTGGCCTGCTTGCCTGCCACTGACGCACGGCCCTGCCTGCGCCCTCTGTTGTCCGTGCCGCCCCGCGCAGGAGGCCACTTCGTCGCAGCCGTGGGCCCGCGACAGCAGCTGCGGGCCCTTCATGCTGACGGCCGAGCAGCGGGCGCAGGGGCTGTTTTGAGCGGCGGCAGCGCTGAGGGCTTGGAGCGCCAGGCTGCGCTCGTTGCGGTGGGTGTGTGTGTGTCGTTGCTATACTTTGGTTGAGGATGCGTGCTGGGACGTGAAATGGGTTGGGGTTGGCGGTAACGGTAGCGGTAGCTGGCTGTGGTGGTCTGGCGGTGGTGAACGGTTGTGGCGACGGTGGGTGTTGCAACATGTTGTAAGCCCCAACTCTGGCTTCGCTGTCTGTACTTGTGGTAACTGGGCAGGCCCGGTGGCCGGTGGGGCAGGCAGGGCAAGACACGGAAAGACCTGCTAAGACGCACGAGGGAGATGGCACGGCTGCTGCAAACTGCACGGCACACCCGCGAGAGCACTTCGTCGTAACTCGATGTCAACTGTACCACGCTACGCTGAAGACGCTGCTACTGTGTGCAGCACCTTTCCTACTGCAGCCCAGCTGCCGTGTTCGACCTGCGCATGTGCATCTTTGTTCTTTGCAGCAAATCGCCAACTACTTAACCGCTACACCAATGGACTAAGCATGAGCCCTGAATCTTGAATCGATGACGCTGTATCTCAACAGCAGCTCAGCCATGGCGACCGACACCCCGGTTGACGTCGCTGTCACGTTTGAGCTAACGAGAGACGAGGCATATGGCGTTGTCACAAGGCCATTGGGCGACGGCTGGCAGGTCCGACAACGCCTGTTCAGTTTGCCAGTTCCTGCCTGGCCCTAGCTCTACACCCCAGCGCGCCCGGTCAACCCTAGCGCGCCCGCTCAACTTCCACACGCACGTGCCTCAGGTGCTGTGCTTCACCTCTGATGGCTTCAACCCGCTTATCGGCTTGGATTCGCTAAGCCCCACCAGCGAGGCAGACGCCTCGGCGCTGCGGCTGGGCCCCTCGCTGCGGCTCACGCACCCGGACGGCACCGCCTTCGAGCTGCCCGACCCGCAGCGGCCCTGGTGGCGCGACGATCTGCATGTTCGGTGAGCTGCCTTGCATTGTGGTACTCAGTCTGGGGATGCAGCCAGGCGCAGAGCCACGCAGCCATGGCCTGCGGGCCCGCAATCCCGAGGCAGCATTGATCTGCGGCAACGCTGCAGACCCGGGAGTGTAGGATGTGCCTGCCGCTCAGGGCGCATGGCCCTGATGCCCCTGACTGTTGGCCTTGCCCTTGTGCTCCACAACCCGTGCCTTGCCGCTTTCAACGTGCTCCACGCCTCCATTCCTTGAACGCAACCCACCCCCAGCTCACGCCCCCGCCGCCCACCCTGCCTACTCCGCCCACCCAACCCCGCTCAGCTGCGCCGTGTGCGACCCCTACACCGGCGACGTCTTCTTCGGCACCCGCAGCGCCATCTGGCGGCTGGACGCCAACGACTCGGTGACGCTGGTCGCGGTGCGGCAGAGTGGGGCACGAGCACGGGGCAGGGCAGGGCAGGGCCTTTTAAAGGCCAGGGCAGCGGGACGCCGCGCAGCACACCCCCAGCACCTGACGCCCATTGTTCACCCGTCCCACCGTGCTGGCCTCGCAGGGCCACCGCACCGAGCCCGGCGACGCGGACGGGCCCGGCTCCTCCGCCCGACTGGACGAGCCCTGGGCGCTGGCCTCGGACGGCCTGGGCTCCCTTTACCTCACCACCAGCGCAGGAGACCGCCTCGCCCGCATCACCTTGCCGCCGCCGCCTGAGGCCGCCGCCGCCGCCGCGGCCTCCGTCGCCGCCGGCCCGGCGGCGCAGGATCCGGATGGCACCGGCAGCGTCGCCGCCATTGTCGGCGGCCGCTGGCCGGCGGCCGACGCCGCCCGCGGTGCCGGCGCCGCAGCGCCAGCAGCCAGCGGCGCCGACGCCGGCCTGGCGGTTGCGGTGGTGACTCTGCCACTGCGGGGCCTGGGCAAGATCGTGGGCGTCGCCTGGGACCACGGCCGACGCTGCCTGATCGTCGCCACGCTGCGGGCCGTCTACTGCCTGCCCGCCACCTCGGCTTCGTGCCTCGGCACTGCCGTGGCGCTGCCCCTCTGGCCACGGCCAAATGACGCCGCCGCGCTGCCGCCGCCCTCTCCCGCGGCGGCGGCGCCGCCTGGGCTGCCGCCCGGTGGCGCCGGCAGCCCGCGGCCGGGCGCCAACGGCGCAGCTGCACGGCCGGGGCCGGAGGCGGGCGCGATGATGGCGTTCGAGTGCGTGGAGAGCGTGCTGGTGGACGGGCGGGGCGACGTGTACGTGGCGGAGAGCGCCGAGGACGTGGGCGCGGGCGAGGGCTGCGTGAGGCTGCGCCGCATACCAGGGCACCACCTGGATGCGGCGGCGGCGGCGGCCCGGGCAGCGGCGGCCGCCTCCGCCGTCACGGCGGCGCGGGCCGTCACCGGCGGGTGTAGCCAGGGTGCCAGTGGAGATGGAGACGGCAGCGACGCCGCTGGCCCGACGCCTGGCGGCGGCGAGGAGGAGGACGGGGCCGGGGGTCGGGGAAACGTTGGCGAGGGTGGAAGCGAGGCGCCGCCGGAAGCAAACGGTGCA
This sequence comes from Chlamydomonas sphaeroides, assembly GCA_001662425.1. Taxonomy (NCBI): domain Eukaryota; kingdom Viridiplantae; phylum Chlorophyta; class Chlorophyceae; order Chlamydomonadales; family Chlamydomonadaceae; genus Chlamydomonas; species Chlamydomonas sphaeroides. The sequence goes on from BDDC01001590.1 coordinate 14,058, forward strand.
ACGCCTGGGACAGTAGGCAGTGGCGGCGGTGAAGGGGTACTTGTGGCCCCAGTCGCGCCGGCTCCCGCCGCAGCCGCTCCCTCCTCCTGCGGCGGCGGCGCTGGCAGCGGCGTGCCCGTGGTGTGCTGGGACCTGGGGCTGCTGTGCACCACGCGGCTGAGCGCGCTGCCGCACGGCTGGCTGCTGGCGCACGACTTCGAGGGTGCGCGGGCTGGGGTCGTGGAGGCAGCTCCGGGGCCTGCGGCCTGACGGCGGCCAGCGCGGTGCCGGCGGGGGAACCCAGGCTGGCAGCACCCACTCTGGCAGCTGCAGGCGGCGCTCGGCAGGGCAGCACCTCCGCATCCGCAGCCTGGCCGGTCGGCCGCTGCACTCCCTTCCTGCTGCGGTTCAGAAAGAGTCTCCATCCGACCTCGCCCCGCCTCCCGTGCCCTCCGCGCTCTCTCTTCCCCCTCCCTCCCTCCCTCGCTCGCCCGCTCTGCGCTCACGTTTTGCTAAGGTTCAGGAGAGTCTCCATCCGACTCCGCCCTCCCCTCCCGTGCCCTCCGCGCTCTCCCTCCCTCCCGTCCCTCCCCGCCAGGCAACGTGCTCCGCTTCCTGCACCTGGCCACGCAGCCCTCCTGGCCCCACGGCGCCCAGCTGCTGCTGCCGCGCCCCTTCCTGCCGCCGGAACCCGCCGACGCGCCCGCCTGCTCCTCGGCCTCCGGCCGGCCCTCGTCCGGCCGCGGCCGCGGCCCCGGCGGCTCCGGCGCGGGCCTCTTCGGCTCGGGCAGCGGCCTGTCTGCGGACCTGGGCGCGCTGCTGGACGCGCAGCCGGACGGCAGCGCGGACGTGGAGGTGGAGGTGGGCGGCCGCGCCTTCCCCTGCCACCGCGTCATCCTGGCCGCGCGCTGCGAGTACTTTCGGCGCCTCTTTGGCGGCGGCTTTGGCGACAGCGGCTCGCAGAAGGTGGGGCTCACCGCGGGGTGCGGGTGCGAATGTGTAGGGAGGGGAGGGCGTCAGCCAGGCTGGCGCTGCGGACCAGCTGCCGCGCCGGGGGCACCGGTGGCGCGTGGCGGTGGCGCACGGCCTGGCGGCGCCCAGTCGGGGCCTCACGCCTGACCCCGCCCGCCACCTCAGGTCACGCTGCCGGACGCCGACCCGGGGGCATTTGCTGCGCTGCTGCGCTTCATGTGTGAGTGCCGTACTGCCGTACTGACGTCTTGCCGTGGCTGCGGCATGCTGAGGCAGGGCCCATGGTCGTGGTGCCGTGGGCGCTGGACTGGGCCGCAGCTGGCGCCTTACCGAGCAGTCCTGCAGGTCCCTAGGTGTCTCGGTGTCCGCACGGCGTCCCCTCTCGCTGCGCCATCCCACCTCCGCTGCCCGCCCTTCCCTGCACCCCGGCCCTCAGACACCGACTGCGCCGATTTCCCGGCGCCCCTGCTGCGGCCCATCGCCGAGCTGGCGGACCGGCTGCTGCTGCCCGCTGCCTGCCGCGCGGCGCAGCGGCTGCTGCTGGCCGGGGCCACACCCGGCAGCCTGGTGGACGACCTGCTGGTGCGGGGGCCGCGGGGGTGTTCACACATGCATACACATGCAATCATGGGGCACTGCCGTACACACACAGCGCTATGAAGCACTGGCGATGTGTAGTGGGATCGCGCAGCGGCGATGCGGGGTGCCGGCACGATTGGCAGAGGGTGCTGGAGGCACAACCGCAGTTCGGGACACGACACCGAACCGCGGGGAAACGCCGCCCGTCCTGCCCGCCTCACGCCTGGGCCCTTGCCCCGCCCGCCCTTTGACCGCCACCCGCCGCAGTGGGCCGAGGCCCGGGGCATGGAGCAGCTTGCGGCGGCGCTGCGGGATGTGTTCTCGCGCACCGCCGGGCTAGTGCTATTGGCTGCGCCGGCCAGCGTGGGGCGGCTGGTGGCCGAGGGCAGCCCGGGGCTGGTGGCTGAACTGCTGGCGACAGCGATACAGCGGGCTGTGTAGGGGGAGCCCGGCGAGAGGGGAAACGGTGGTGACGGTGTTTGGCGGCGGGAGGCGGCGGGCTAGGTGCGACGTGGGTTTGAACCGATGCCGTTTGTTGAAACGATGTGATGACAATTTGTGCCTGCGACGATCGCGTCTGTGCACTCGCGAGCTTATACCCGTACGTCGCTGTGCAGTGTAGGCAGCTGCGAGTGGCCGGCATCGCGACGCCTGACCGACGCCCGACCGCCGGTATCCGCGCGACCATGTTGCCTCTCAAAACGTTCGAAACAACCTGAAGTAGCACTCTAAGAAGCACCTCGCTCGTCCTTCACGAACGCGATGGGCGATGTGCGTTCAACCGAGGGCCCGCGTCCGTCGCGGGACCATTGCTGGGCCAGCCTGCCCGTGGAGCTGCTAGGACTCGTCATCTTCAAGCTGCGACCCGTGCCGCAGCCCCTGAGCGTGAGAGGGGAGTCAAGCGACCGGGCCCAGGCACCCCCTTCCCCACCCCGACCAGCCCCGAACCCCACGCCCCGCTGACGCACAGACGCTGTCCTCCTTCCCATCCGCACCCCACCCTGCAGTTCCAGGAGCCCACTCTCAACCCCCGCCCCGGCACCCTCTACCGGCCCGCCTTCCACTTCGCCAGCGCCTACGACTACAGCCTGGGCCAGGACCGGCCCCCGCCCCTCCCAGCCGGCCGAAGCCGCTCCTTTGCACCCCCAGCCGGATCCCTCACCTGCCCCTCGGGCACAGCCTCAGCCTCCGCTACCGCCTCCGCCTCCAGCTGCCCGCCCTCCGAGTGCGAGCCCGGCCCTCCGCCCGACCCGCTGCTGCCGCCCTCCCAGCCCATCGGCCCCGTCAGCGACGACCTGCTGGCGATGCGGCTGGTGTGCCGGGCCTGGCGCGCGGGCGTGGGCGAGGGCGTGTTCTCGCTGTCGCTGCGCGGCCCCGCGCCCTTCCCCCTGCAGCCCGCCCGCTTCCCCCGCCTGGCGCAGCTGTCGCTCGGCACCTGCCCACACCTGCTGCCGCCGCCCGGCCACCTGGACCACCCCGCTGGCGGCGGCCAGCATCCCGGCCCCGGGTGCAGCAGCAGCAGCCCCGGCGGCCCCTCCTCCGCCCCCTCCGCCCCCTGGCTGGGCCCGGGGCTGCCCTGCCCGCGGCAGCTGCAGATCTCCTCCACACCGCAGCACCTGGCGCTGCTGGCGGCCTGCGCCGGCGCGGGGGCCGGGGGCGGCGGGGCCGAGGCCAGCGCAAAGGGCCCCTCCTCCGGCCCCTCCGCCGGCCCCGCCTCCTCTGGGGGGCTGCTGGAGCTCAGCATTGCGGACGACCCGGAGGCAACCGCCAGCGCAGCAGCGCATGCAGAGCACGTGGCGGCGCAGGAGGCGGCGGGCGCAGGGCCATCGGCGCCGGCGGAGGCCGCGCCGTTGGGCCCCTGGCCTAGCTGCCCCTGGGTGACCGCCGCGGCCGCGCTGCCCGCGCCGTCCAAGGCGCTGGCGGAGGCGCTGGCCGCGGCGGGCCCGGGGCTGGCGCGGCTGCGGCTGAGCCGCGTGGACGGCAACAGCGCCGCGGTGGTGGCGGCGCTGGGCGGGCTGAGCGGCCTCACCACGCTGTGCCTGGACCGCTGCGCGCTGCCGGGCCCGGGGCTTGGGCTGGCGGCGGCGTGCGGGCGGGCGTGGGGGCGGCTGCAGGTAGGGGGCGCAGCGGGAGGGGAGGGGAGGGGAGGAAGGGTTTGGGACTGGGCGCAGGGTAGCCCAAACTTGGGAGCACAGCAGGCGGGGTGTGGCGGGGTGACGGGCCAGAGCGGCCGCCGTCGCCCAGCCCCGCCCCCACAGGCGCTGCCCTCGCCGCTCCCCCAGTCCCCCTTGCCGCTCCCCCCTTGCCACTTCACCGGGACCTTCGTCACTGCTTTCGCAATCTCTACCCACTTATACCCTCTCTCCTCCCTCCCCCTCCATCCGCACCCTCCCTTTCTTCCCCTCCCCGCAGGAGCTATCCCTCCGCGGCACCTGCCTGGGCCGCCTGCCCCCCGTGCCCCTGGACGCCGCCCGCCTGCCCAGCCTGCGGGTGCTGGACCTGTCCTCCAACTACCTGGCCGCGCTGCCGCCCGGGGTCACCGGACTCACCTCGCTGGAGGTGGGGGCGCGGTGGGGATTGTGTGAAGCAAGGGCGGAGCGCACTCACCTGTGGGCGCGGGGTTGGGGCGGGCAGGGCACGTGGCGACGTGGGGGCATACGCACTGCCGGCCGGGGGTCGCGGCTCGGCCCCGCACGCCGCTCATTTGCTCTGGCCCTTCCCCGGAATACCTCTGCCCCCTTTCCCCTGGCTCCCACCTGCCCCTTCCGCCTCCCCTTCCCCTCCTCGCCCCCAGCGCCTGCTGCTGTCGTCCAACCTGCTCATGACGCTGCCCGAGGGGCTGGCGGCGCTCATCCGGCTGGAGGAGCTGGTGGGGAGGGGGGAGGGGCGAAGGAGCAGGGAGGGGGGAAAGGAAGGGGAGGCGGGGACAGGGAAGGGGAGGCGGGCACGGGGAAGGGGAGGCGGGCAAGGGGAAGGGAAGGGCAGGCACTCGGCGCTGCCTGCCCCTGCCGCTGGACGCCCTCTTGCCACACCAGACTGGACCCCAGTCGCCCATCCCTCCCCTTCCCTCCCCTCCCCCTTGCCCCCAGGACTGCTGGGACAACACGCTGGTGGCGGTGCCCGATGAGCTGGCGGACATGACCCGGTGGGGGGGCGGGGCTGGGGGTGGGGCGGCTGGGGTGGGGGGCGGGGCTGGGGGAGCTAGGAGGGGGGCGGGGAGGGTCTAGGAGGGGAGC
>BDDC01001591.1:0-12521 GCA_001662425.1 Chlamydomonas sphaeroides
GAGGGAGGAGGGAGGAGGGAGGAGGGAGGAGGGAGGAGGGAGGAGGGAGGCTCCATCAGCCTCCATCATCCCTCACCATGTTGGGCACTTCGCGGTGTGCCGACGAGAGCTCGGCGCCCGCGGTCGTGCCGCGGTTCGCCCAAAACTGCAGGGCGACGACGGTCGCGCGCCGTGACCGCTACACCGTTGCTGCTGATCGCCAGCAGGGCAGCAGCGGAGGCGGCCAGGATGGCGAGCGCGAGGGCGGTGAGGGCCGCCAGGGCGGGGCAGTCGTGGGGGCAGTCGCCGTCGCGGTGCTGCGGGCTCGTCATGTTGCACTTCACCGTGCCCCGCTTCTGGTACTGAGATGCGCCAGCCTTCTTAAGGGCCTGGCTGCACGCAGGGCTGTACGCGAACTCGCGGTGACCCGCCGGAGGGCGGCTGACGAGGGGCTGCACCATCATGTGCGTGTTGACAATGTATGTAGATTGATGTTGCAGACTATATATATACATATGTATATATAGCCGGGCCCTCAGGGACTTGACGGTGTCTAGGCAGCGGTTGCGGCCTGCACCCGAGCAACTGTCGAGGCAATGGGCGGTCACATCGAGCATCGTCGCATCGGAAGGGTTCGATCCGAGCCAGCTCCAGCAGGCTCCAGCAGCGATGGCCGCTCTCCTGAAGGCGCAGGGCCTGCGCGCTGGTCTGCCCACTCGGCGCCAGGCTCGCAAGGTGGAGGAGCTTGTGCTGGGGGCACGCATTCGGGCTGTAGAACCAGCGTGGAAGTGCGAGAAGGGTATCTGAGACAGTCGCCAGTACCAGCTGGGCTGGGTCAGGCGCTGGGCGCGCTGCGGCGGCGTCCCCAAGTGGTAGAGTGGTCTGAGCGGCGCCCGGGTCAGGCTGTGTCAGTTGGTGGCGCTGTATATGCAAAGAGCCACGGCGGGCCACGAACCAAGGCCTGCAGCTGTGTGCGGGGTGCACGAGTCAACGGCGCGGCTTCACTCGGGGTGCATTACAGCCCGAGAGACGGAGCCCAATCGGGTGCTGGTTGCCGGGGAGCGACGAACGCCTCGTGCCGCGGCCGCCGCAAGCAGCCTGGGCCTGTTGCGGGCGACACGGAGACGCGGCGCCGCTCTCGGCTTGTTGATAACCTTGCGCTCTCCAACAGGACAGACGCACCGAACACGAGACGAGACAGGAACACCCGCGCCACACAATCACACACCGCCTCTTCGCGCATGCATGCGTGCACACACACTTGAAGGGACCGCCGCGCAGCAAAAGCGCCGCGCGGCTTTCAGTCGACACCTGCAGTCGTATATGATGCGAATATGTGCCCTGCACGCCGCAGCAACCCACGCCCAAGGAGGACGCCCGGGCGCGCAGCAATGGCATGCATTTGTGCGGAGCCGTGTGGACGTCCCACAACGGACCCCCCCCACACACACAGGCGCTGAGTCACGGCAGCAGCCGCCAGCCCGCGTCAGCGGTGGTCAACGTCCGCGTTACGCGCGTCCCGGCGCAGCCCTGTCTGCCTCATACCTCGCAAGCTAGCTTAGACTTGGTCCGACTGTGCGCCGCAGCGCGCCGCAAAACGGGGCCGAGCGCCTCTCCACGCCCCAGCCTTTCCGTCCAAAACTGCGGCAGCGCCCTCGTTTAGGCCGCGTGCCTGCAATGCCGAAAGCAACCGTGTCAACTTCGCGTCTGCACTACTGCTACAGATGCGGTGCAGGATGCACAGAGGGCAGCAACGCCCACAGCTCTCCGTCCGGTGAAGCCGCACGGCGCCGCTGGGGTGGCGGCGAGCTCCCCCGCGGGGGAGGCCCGGCCCCGCAGCGGCCCGCGCACAAGTCGTCCGTGCATACCAGCAACCGCAAGAGTGCAACTTCGGACTCGGGGGCTCGGCAAAAGGCCCCCTCGCCATTGCAACTGCTGCCCACACTGTGCTTCACCCAGCAACAGCGAGCGACAATCGTTCGTCCGGCAGGCACCCGTACTGACGCGCCAGGCGCGGCAGCCGCCGGCCTGTGCACGGCGCCAGGCCATCGGCCGCCGTTAAGGCTACGGGTGCTGCCAAAAGTGGGGAGCCGGCACACACACCTCTTCAGCGCCGTCTGCAGCCGACCCGTCATGAATGAACACCGCCAGCAACGGCCAAAACATAAGCACAACGCAACACGACGCGCCACAACACGCGAGTCGACCTCCCTCCACACCCCACGTGCGCCGACCAGTGCAGACCCTGCTGTCCCCGATGTGCAGCGCAAGCGGCCGCAAACGGGCGCGCCGCCGCCGTCCCCCCGATACCCCCGGTTAATGATGATAAAAGGTGCGCTCCTTGCCGACCAAACACCGATGCTACCACAATTGTGGCTGGGGACATATGTGCTGAGTTCCCTAGACGCTGCCTGGCTCTGCGGGCCCACGCCGAGTAGCGCACGAGGCGAGACCGCCTCAGCCCGGCCCCTGACCTGCCTGACGCTCCTAACGCGCGTCACCCCAGCAGTAAACACAGCACACAAACCTCAAATTAGGTACCAGAAGCTCTGTATAACGCCCCACAAGCACAATGACACTCCAATAAGGCGGGTCCCCTCTGCCTGACTGCCTCCTCATTAGGAAGGTCCCCTCTGCCTGACTGCCTCCTCACTGCCACGCGTCGCGAAGGCACGCTGCCGCCCGCTGGGGCAGGCCGGCGGCCGACGCAATCGTGGGGCCTGCAACTCGAGGTAGCCCACTCATCTGTCCCTGTCCCTGCCTGCGCCCTCTCCCCAGCACTGCACAAGGGTCGAGGTCGCACGTCGAGTTCGTATCCACGGGGCCCGCGGCAACGGGCCGGCGCTTGCACCGGCCCGCGCCCGGCCAAGCCGCACTACAACCCCACGTGCTATTATTGATGCGGGGCGGCCCATCTGCCACCGCCTGCAGACGCCACCAAGCCATGAAGGATGCCCCAAACGGAGCCGCGGCTGCCTAGCGCACACGCTGGCCCCGGTCTAGCTTAGCCCACCGCCGTCCATGGCCCCCCAAACCAGGCAACCCTGTCCGTATAACCAAACCCCCTCAAAGAGCAGGGCCGCGCTGCCGCCGCTTTGTTCGGGTGCCCCGACTCAGGCTTCGCTGGGAAGCCCCAGCGGCCGCCCGTCCCCTTGCGTGCCGCGCAGCTCAGACCGCAGCCTGGGTTGCCGTCGCCACCCACGCCGGCGCCGGCGCGTGCCGCAGCCGCGGCGTCAGGTCCTGCTGCGGCTGGGAGTCCTGGGCCGACTGCGGCCGGGCCCCCAGATTTTGCGGGAAGCCGACCAACTTGACGACACGGATGACCATGTCCCCTGCCAGCAGTGGCGGGCGGGTGGAGATGCGGGGCGGGGCTGGCGCGGCGTCCTCCCGGCGCAGGCTGAGGCCGAGCAGCCCCGCCCGGCCGCTGAAGCCGTCACCGGCGCTGGAGCCGCAGACGCTGGACGCCGGCGGCGGCGAGGCGCCGGCGGGCTCGAAGCCGCGCACGTAGCAGGCGGGCCTGGAGCGCACGGGCGTCAGCGCGGCACCGAACGACGCCAGCACAGAGACGGGGCTGGCGGCGGCGCTGAAGCCGTCGGCGGTGCAGTCGCTGCCGGTGGTGCAGTTGCTGGTCGCGCTGTCCATCCGGGTCACGTCCAGCGGTCCGATGTCGCAGCTGCCCGCCGGGTCCATAACGCAGAGCGGCGCCAGGCCCCAGGGCGACGGCTGCGCCTTGAGGCGCGGCGACGCAGCGCTGTCTGCCGCTGGGCGGGGCGGTGGCAGAATGGGCGTGTCCCGAAGGCGGTGCGGCTGCGGCAGCCACTTGCTGAGCATGGCCGCCTCCTTGCGCCAGGGCGGCAGCGCCAGGCCCTGCCGCTCGAAGCTGTCCGCCATCAGCAAGCACAGCAGCTGCACGATGGGCACCAGGCGGCAGGCGCCTCCCACGAAGACCTCGGGCGTGCGGCTGAGCACGAGCTCGTAGTCCGGCGAGGGGTGCGGGACGGTGAAGTGCTGCCGCAGCGACGGCTCCACAACGAACTCCATGCCCGCAAACTCGCCAGTGCCGAGGACTACAAGAAACTCGTGGCGGAGGGCCCTGCAGGTGGACGATTGGGGAGAGGCAATGAAAGGCAGTGAAGGGTGAGGGTGACGGGTGTGACGCAAGCGGCGATGTAGTGAGCCAGGTGCGCTGCTACGGTAATGGTGACGGGGCTCGCAAGTCAAGCCGAAGGTCACGCTTTTTATACGACCAATAGCTGCACAGCGCCCGCATCCCCAGCCGGTGGCGCTGCCCAACGCGGCGAATGGGGACCGGATAGTTAACGTCGACGGCTAGAGGCCAAGCGCTGTTGAAGCTACAGCGCCCTCAAACAAATAAGCTATACAATGCCTCGTATTTGGGCACCAGGGCAGCCGATGCGAAGGTCCTTGTAACGGCCGCCCGCGCGAAATTGCGCGGAATTGCGAGCGCGCTCGAACACCTACGGAACCTACAAGGCACCCAACGCCAGGTCGGCACGTATGATATGCCCACCTGAAGCAGTCTGAGCCCCTGCCGCCAGCCGGCTGCCCGCTTCGGCTTAATGTCACATAGCCGCGAGCCGCGAGCTGGGGGCCGAGGTGCCCCAGCACGTCTTGTTGGTCTTCCCGCTGCTCTTCAAGGATAGCGTGGACGTCATCCCGCAGCTGGAGGCGGGTGCCAGGGGATGCAGAAGGCAGCCGTTGTTTTTGCTTCTGTTGCGCCGCAACCACGCTGAAACCTGTCCGATACACAACGGGTGCGCAGCAAAATGTGCACTGAGTTCATTGCGGGGCCATACCTGAGCGCCGAAGGGCGACGTGGGGCGCGTCATGCTCTGTACGCGAGCCGCGAGGCGCGGCGCTTCAGAAAGGAGCGGCACCTCGCCCTCGCCGAGGCAATCATCCTCGCTGACAGCCTGGAGCGGACCCGGGAGGAAAGCAGCTGAGCGCAATTGTTCAAAACGCACGGCACGGGCGCTGCGCTGCTAGGCTGCGTCTAGATAACACACCTCGAGGTCGAAAAGCAGGCTTCCGAGGGCGCGCATAGCTGCTGGGGCCTTCTGAGGCCGACGAGGCGCGAATTGTAGTTTTCAACGCCTCACTGTCGCATATGCGGCTTCACAGTAGTATGTGCTGCTGTGCGTATGCCGCAGCTTGGATGTGTATGCGGTGCGAGGAGTTGCCGGGCTTTGAGGCGGCCTACAAGGTTCTCCGCGATCCTTGACGGTTAGGCAAACTTACTATCAGGTACTAGGTTAGGCCCTCCCGCTTCAATCCTGCAATGCAGCTGTGACCTCATATCTCATTGCGACTGCGTTTCTGCCTCGCACGCCGACCGCGCCGCCGGAGGTGCAACCGACGCCTGCCGACGCACCCTGCGAGCTGAAGCGGCCAGCCTTGTGCCTCGCACACGGCGCGCACCCACATTCGTGGCTATGCAGGGCTCAATTGCTGGGTGCGTTTCAGCAGTGCTGGTGACGTTTTAGCTAGCTGTGTTTCTTCCCAGAAAACAGACGAAACGCCGAGGGGGCCCGGAAAACGCCAGGTCGTTCCACAGGCCGCTTAATTAGTTTCGAATGCACAAATAAAAGAAACACGAAGCGTCCTGGCTTCACTCTGCTGCCGCGCGCACCCGGTCGCCTGCTGCAGGTCGTGTGGCTGCGTGTGGGCTCGCGTGGGCTGCGCGGTCAGCGCTGTCAGCGGCAGCGCGCACACACGTGGCCGGGGGCCTACTTCCTGCGCATGCTGTGTCCTATCGCACGCAACTATGACGCAAGTGGAGCGTCGGCTGCCGCAATAGGAGCGTTTCCCTGCTGGGAGCCTGTGAGGGCCTCGCCTGTGAGCAAAGCTTAGCTTTCTCAACATGCGCTACGCGACCGTCTGCCTCAGGAGAGCTCCCTTGGTCTGCCGGCTTACGACCGTTACGAGCGAGCACGGTGGAAGGCAGGGGGGCTTGTGGAATGCCGCCTACACTGCGACGACCGGCGCGCCGCTCGCCAGGCGGAGGCGGCAACGGGCGTGATCGCGATGGCGGCGGCGAAGCGCCTGATCCAGGCGTCAGCGGCAGCGGCAAGCACAGCCGTCGGGGCTCTGATGGCGGGGGCCAGGGGGCGCTCCTCCGCTGGCAGCGCGACCTCCGGGCCGGGGCCGAGCGGCAGCGGCAGCGGGGGCGAAGGCCGCGGCAAGCGGCCGAGGTCGGCCTCTGGCGGCGAGCGACTGAGTTGGCAGCAAGGGCGGAACCTGCCTCGTACCGTGCCTGGCTGGCTGGGCGGCGGCTGTTGCGATAGCTGTACGCATGTGCTGGCGCGAGGCCGGGTTGCGGGTTGCCTGCCACTGTTGATGTGGAGAGACCAGGGTCGCGTCCCAGACAAGCCTGGACAAGGCGCCGCCGCCGCTAACGCACGCCGCCGCTGCTGCCGCTCTAGCTGTGTCGCGGCGACGTTCATTTATTAGGACGGAGGTGATTGCAAGGGCTTCGCCTCGTTTCCTACGGAGGGGGGCAAGCCACCTCTGCTGCAGGGGTGGCGGCCCTACAGGGATCCCACGCAGGCCCGCCCATGCTGCGATGCGCGCCTCATCATCAGCGATGGCAGCTTACACGCGCTGCTCCACCCCCGCCGCCGCAGCCCCCGCCGCAGCCCTGCACCCGCTCCCTGCCCCCTCACAGCTGCGCACCCTTCCCGCCACATCCACCCTCGGCACCCGCCCTAACCCTCAACGTCGGAGAGTCAGGTGTACCCCCATTCATTCTTACTCCATAATCAGCCCTAATCGTCCTCGTCGTCCGACAGCACTACCCCGCGCCGGACCTTGGCCGCCGGCTGCCGGGCCGCCTCCGCCGCACGCGCCGCCACGGCCGCCACCTTGCCGCGTAGGGGCACCGCCCCGCGCGGGGCCTGCGGCGGCGGCGTCTTGGCCTGCGAGGGCGCCACGGAAGGCGCAGGCGCAGGGCAGGAGGCCGGTCATGGCGGGGAGCCGGCGGCGGTCAGTTGCCTCAACACACACTGCATGCGAGCGGGGCGCGCAGTTCCCCTGCCGCCTGGCCGCACCTTTCTCCCGGGCGCCTCGTCCTCCTCGTCCTCCTCGTCGCCGCCCTCGCTGTCGTCGCTGCCCCCCTCGCTGTCGACGTACTCCTGGGGAAGGAGAGGAGAGGGGCCGCAGAGCCGGTGCCAGGGTCAACCATCGGAGGCACGAGGAAACGGCGGGCGGCAGCCGCGGCAGGCGAGCCGACGGGGGCAGGCGCAGGGCTGGGCGCTAGCCACACACGAGTGTATGGTACCGCATGCAGCACAAACACACACACACACACACACACACGCGGGTCGAGTCCGCGTGCCGCTGGCATCACACACGCGCACTGCCCCTCCCCGCACGACCGTTTTGCGCCATGGCGTTGCGCGCGCGCGTGCGCACGCCTTCCACTTGCCTCCCGTCCCCTGCCCATGCTGTCGTACTTCTCCTGTCCTCTTCACGCCTCCCTCGCCTTGCCCCAGTCTCTCCCTCCACAGACGCAGCACCCGCCGAACGCCTCCGCGTGTAGCGTGTGCCCTGCTTGCCTTCTGCTCCTGGTGCATTGCTTTGCAGTGCGCCGACTTCGCCTACTAACCGCTCATGCTTTCTGCCTTCTGCCCCTGCTGCCGGTGGTTCCTGCCTATTCCGCAGGTACGTCTACGCGTTGAACCGAGGGTGTGCTGTGCCGGGGCCGGAGTCGTTGTTAGCATGGGGTTACTAGCGCGCGCGTCGGCGGGTGCTGCGCCTGGCCGCTGCGTATCACCGACATCGTCAGGTAACTAAACTCATGGTACGAGGGCTGGGCCGGGCACCGGGTTCCTTTCGGGTGGCGCTGGGCTTCGCTTCCGCACTGGCGCATTTAACCGCATTCCCTCTCCGCACGGCCGACGCGCCATTCCTCCCGGGTCAGGCTGGGCTGCGCTTCCGCACATGTGCATTTAACCGCATTCCCTTCGCGCACGGCCGACGCGCCACTCTACCCGGGGCGTGCTGTGCCGCGCGTGGGTTCTGTTCTACCTAACACTGGAACACGCGGGTCGTGCTTACTATATGGCACCTATTTCGAAACACACACACTTCAAATAAACACGAACACACCCTGGGCCCCTTCCACTGCGCGTCACCCCAGCCGCACCTCCTCCTCCTCCTCGTCGAGCTCCTCCTCCTCCTCCTCCTCGCTCTCCTCCTGCGCGACATCCGGGCCAGTCGTTGATGGGCGCCGCCTCATGCCAGCCACAGCCGGCGAGCACGGCTGCAGAAGGTGGCCACCTTGCCGTCTGGCGCCTGAGCCGCAACGCCCAGCGCCCGACCCACGGTCGCCACCTGCCTCACCTTCTTTCGCCGCTTGGCAGCTGCGCCGCCCCCGGGCGCCCCGCCTGCCCGCTTGGCGCTCTGCAGCCGCCGGGCCGCCTCCTCCTGCAGGGGAGTCAGCAGCGCCGTACGTCAACAACGGGCCCCAGCAAATCCCACCCACCACGCGACTCAGCCAACACGCCGCCACAAGTCCATATCCACCACCCCACGCCACACCTTCCTCACACCCCAGCCCAACTGCCCGCCCATCGCCCGCCCGCCCTCCGCCACACCTCCTCGTCGTCGTTGAGGCGCCGCCGCCGCGAGAAGCCGGCGTCGTCGTCCCGGTCGTCGATGAAGCCGTCGTCGCCGCCGCCGCCCTGCAAGGCAGCGGACCAGGCGCGGGCATGGTGCGTGCAGGGAAGACGAGGCGAACAGCATGGCAGCCACAGCGCCCAGTCGGCACCACGTCCTTGCCCGCACTGCCCCTCATAGCTGAACCCACGCCCGCTCCCTCCCCTGCGCCGCGCTGCGCAAGGTCCCTGTCCATCCCGGCCCCTCCGCCTCCGCCTCCGTCCCCTGCGCCTCACGTCCAGGCCGTCCTCCTCCTCCAGGAAGCGCGTGTTGAGCTCGGGCCGCCCCCGCGCCCGGCCCGCTCCTCGCCCCGAGTACACCGCCATGGTGCGCTGCTGCCGGGACTCCAGCGCGGCCCTGGGGGGGAACAGTGACGGTGCAGGGCCGCGAGCGGGCAGGCCGGGGGTTGCAGGGCGGCAGGGCGAGCGGAGCAAGGCGCCGCCGCCTGGGCTCGCAGGGTTTGACACAGCTGCGGCGTGTGGTGAGCTGCAGTGGAGCCTGCGGGGCGCCACCGCGCCACTGCCTGGCGGCCCCTGCAGCCCGAAGCTCCTCCGCCCCGCAGCCCAGGGGCCGGCCCTCCGCTCCTTGTGCCACCGGCAGGCAGGCGCGCTGAACCGCATGCCCTTTCGCCGCCCCCGCCCCGCGCCCTTCACCCCCCGCCGCCTGGGCCTCCCGCCCCTCCTCCCCTCACACCCTGCCCCCCTCCCCTGCACGTGGCCCCGCCCCCGCCCTCCCGCCCCTTGCCCTGGCCGCCTGCCGCCTCCTTGGCCCCGCCGCACCTGCTCCGCAGCACCTCCTCCGCCTCCTTGGCGCGCCGCTCCTTCTCCTTGGCCGGGTCCAGCGCCTCGTGGTGCTGCTGCACGCGCTTGACCTGGCGGGAGGGAGGCAGCGGTTGGGAGTGAGTCAGCAGGCGCGCCCGCGCAGGGCGTCACCGAGCTGGCGCATCCTCCCCATGCACAGCCCCAGGTGTGCAAGGGGGCGGCTGTCATGGCGGTGCAGGCCAGAGGTGGTGGGCCCCTGGCGACCCAAGGGCGTGGTGCCTGGGGGGCTGAAGGGGTAGGCTGCGAGGGGGCCGGGGGTTGTGCTCCGCGCGCATGCCTCGGGCCCCCCTGCCGCACCTTGACGGTGCGCTTGTCCACCTCCTCGCGCATGCGCGAGTACAGCTTGCTGTTGAGGGTGGCCAGCCGGAAGCCCATCTTGCTGGTCAACGCGGCCTGGCCCTGAGGGGCGGCCGCAGATTGGGGGCAGGAGGTGCCGGGCGCGCCGGGCAGGGCCCGTCAGGTTGGCGTGGGACGCGCACAGCCCCCAGCTTGGCCCCCTGCAGCGGGGAAAAGGCCTGGAGCGGCGCCCACAGCCGCGCTGGGTGCAGCCGGGAGGCTGCCGCGTGCGCAGGACGGACCTGCACCGCGCCCGAGAAGGCGAAGATGTAGGAATGCTGCTGGGAGATGTCTGCCGTGACCACGTCGAACACCTCGTCTCCCAGCAGCAGCTGCAAGCTGCCATCCGACCAGCGCACGAAGCGAGCGTTGGACTCCGGCACCAGCTCCACAGAGCCGTCCGCGGCTGTCCTTTGCGCGTAGCGCCATCGGATTTTCGTCCGGTCGGCTGGCTTGATTTTAGTGTGCCCCCTCTCATCCACGAAGATTTCCTCCTCGCCCGCGAACGTTGCTGGGTCGAACGGCGTGGGCTCAATCCCTATGAGCGCCTCGCGCAGGAGGAACACCTCGCCTTGCGGCGGTGGCACCGGCAAGAGAGGTGCTGAGAAGTCGATAGGTGCACCGGTACGTGCGAGCGGTCGCCGGCCTCCTGGCAGCACTCGGCGACGGTCGACGCGCTCCTCCTGCTCTGGCTCCTCCGACGCTGGCAGCTGCCGGACCTCCACGTTGTCCTCAAGGTCGTCCTCAAGCCCATCCTCTGGCGCAGGCGTGGCGTCCTCATCGGCTGCCGCGCTCTGTCGCAAGCGGGGTTTTCCGAAGTCGTCATCGTCCTCCTCGTCCTCCGAACCGAAGAGGTCCTTGATCTGCTCCTCTTCGTCACTAGCCATCGCGGGGTAAGGGTGGGTTCAGTAATCAGACTATAGGACAGAACACAGCGCGAGTAATTCTGGTACCAGGTTTGGAACAAGCAGCAGGCCGGGTGGGGATGTGTCAAGGACTGGCCGTGTTATGTGATGCACAGGGAGTTGGGGTTCAGGAACGGGCAAGCGGCGGGGGCATGGGGATGCATGGGGGCGTGTCGGCCATGCCCCCGAGCCCCGCCCCCGGCCGTGCTCCGCAGCGTCCGTCTCGCCTGCCTGTAACGGTTTTGGTCGCCACCTCCCACTCCTGGTGCCCTGTCATGCTCTTCAGTCATAGGCTTAAGCCGGCTCTGACCAGCATGCCGTGGGCCCTACCAGGAGGCCTCACAAAACCCTGCAAAGATCTGCACAAGCTGTGACGCCCAACCCGCCATGCCCTAAATGCCCTGCCCCCCTCCAACAATCGCCCACATGCCACAATGAGCTACACACCGGTTTGCGCCACGAGGCCATGACAACTTCCTGCGTGCTCGCCGATGCCTGCCGTTGAGCCAACATCGTTGCTCTTCAATTCGTAGCAGTGCCGTGATTGGTAAGTGTGCGGCGGCGGTGTTCAGATAGCAGTTCATCTCTGTATATCTGCAAAACTTAATGCTTAGCGAGAGCTGGCGCAGTCTGCGAGGGCGGCACATTAGCGGACAGGAGGACCCCCTCCTGGCAAGGGGAACACTGTCCCTGAGGCCCTGTCCTGTCCAGCTCTATCCGTGCAGGAGCTGTGTTATCGGCAGGTGGAAAGAGCTATTTGATGCTGTCAGGGAAATCGTGGAATATCGCGCGCCTGCCTGTTGCCGCTTCGGGCTGTGACGCGGGGGGAGGGCGGGGGTGCGTGTACGGCATGGACCCATGCGCCAGGGCAAATACACCAGCCAAGCCGTCGGCATGCTGGTCAGCCAGACTTGCTCGGCTACTACTGCACAGGCCCATGAGCAGACACATCAATCGCGCAGCAATAGGCGCGCAAGTCGCTGCTCGCGCGTTCAAGTCAGCTTTTCGCATAGTTACACCGTAGTTGCCTTCCGCTGGGCTTGCGGGCGGCTTGACGCTAAAGTACGTCTATGTGCTCGACGCGCTGTTCGTTCAGGGGCAGTTGGCGCCTGTGTCGCCATGGTGTTGGCGCCGCGCTGCTTGCTGCGCACGACAGCGTGCACAAGCCGTGTGCCGCACACTAGAATAACATTACGCGTCTATACACACACCGCACCTGTGCGCCGCTGACCGGCCCTCCTCGCCCCGCCCTTGTTGCGCAGAGCTAGCGAGCGCGAGGCGAGCCCCTGGGGCCTCGCGGGCCCCGACCATGGGGCTAGATGAGGGCTCCGTGCCGCAAGGCCACGTCGCTGGCGCAGCACAGGCGGTGAGTCGGCCCTTGCATGATGGCCCACAGCGGCGTGTCGCCATTGACGCGAAGCGAGCCAGACCGGAGCCGAGTAGCGCAGCGACCGGCTAGACCGGGACGACCCCGGCTGGGCAGCGCGAGGTCAGGCCGGGACTCTGGCAGCGCCAAGGCCCCCCGCTGCTCAGGCTCCGCTGCAGTGCCCTCGTTGCGGGCCCCTGCTCGCACTGCCAGGCCAGACTCACTCCCCGCAGCGGCCCTCGGAACACCCGGCACCCAGGGTGCCACCCCACCTTGGCGCAGCACCCAGCCCCAGCCACGTCTTACCGCGGCCAGCGCCAACACCCCACGCCTCCACGCTCCCCACCTGCCTGCTCCGCCCCCGCGCAGCAGCCCAGCCAGGCCGCCGCCACCGCCGCGGCCGACGCGGCGGCGGCCCCCCCCGCCCCCCGGGGCGAC
>BDDC01001592.1:0-23173 GCA_001662425.1 Chlamydomonas sphaeroides
CCCCCGGCCCCCGGCCCCCGGCCCCCGGCCCCCGGCCCCCGGCCCCCGGCCCCCGGCCCCCGGCCCCGCTCACCCAGCTGCTCCGCCAGCAGGCCCTCCTGCTCGGTGAAGGACTTGAGGATGGCTGCGGCCGACCACGTGGAGCGGGCGGGCGGTCAGTTGGGGGCCAGGGAGATCAAGAAGAGATGGGCCGAGCTGGCGCTCCTGGCCATCAGCGAAGCAGCCACTATGCTCTATCATCTTGCTATGATCTTCGCAAGTCTTTGCAGACTCTTGCTCCCTGCGCCCACCCTCGCGGCGGCGGGCCTGGTACACGGTCTTCATGTTGCGCTCCTGCAGCCGGAACTCCTCGCGGAAAGGCCGCCGCGCGCCGGCGCCGCCCTCGGAGCCGGCCGCCGCCTCGGCCTCGGCCTCGGACGTGGTCTCGCCCGCGTCGCCCGCGCCCACCTGCGAGGCACAGCGTGGGCGGGGGTGGGCAGGGGCTCGGCATGGCTCGGGGACGCGAGCGCGGCTATAGTGTGGCAGTGGGGAAGGCATCGTTGGTGTGACCGTGGAGCGCTGCAGGGTGTGGCAAGGCGCGCTGGCCCGCTTGGCGGTGCCGACTGCGTGGTACCCCTCCTCCGCCCAGGGGCTCGCAAGCGCCAAGCGCCAAGCCCAGGGGCTTCGACGGGTTGGGTAAATCCATGCTGACAAAGAGCCGTACGGGGCGGGCCCCTCACCTGGCGGCGGCCGCGTGCGGCGGCGGGGCTCGCGGTGCGCGGGTGGGTGCACCTGGGGGTGGGGAGGGCGGCGAGGTGCGACAGATGCGAGCCATGATACGCACAAGGGGCGTCGCACCCAGCGTCGCGGCGCCCCTTGCTCCCCTGCCCCTATTCCAGCGACACACACGCCTTCTTGGCACGACCGACGCGTCGTGTTCCCCAGCCCTCCTGTCCCCGCCCACCTGAACAGCAGCCCAGCGACGCCGTGAGGCTGCTCCAGCCCCAGGTCGCGCCGCTGCCGGCTCTCCGCCCGGTGCGCCGAGCGCAGGAGGCCGCCCTGCTCGCGCACCAGCTCGCGGCGCAGGCGCTCCACCTGGGTGTGGGCGGGCGGGGAGAGGGGGGAGGACGGCAGGGGAGGGACGGGGGGAAGGCACGGTTGGCACGAGGGAGGGCGGCAGGCGTGAGCTCTGGGATGGAGTAGGTAGGGCCAGCGGGAATGCGGGGAGCGGGGCGCCGCGCGGCCCTCCGTCAGGCCGTGCGGCGCCAGCATCCACGATGCAGCCCGCAGCCACACAACCCAAGCGCCTCCCTCCTGCCCCTGCCCGCCCCCTCGGGCCCCCCGCCCATCCCCAGCTCCACCCCACTCCACCCCACCCCACCTCGGGCAGCCGCTGGCGCGCGGTGTCCAGCGCCTCCCGCCACTGCGCCAGCGGCCGCGCCACGCCGCCGGTCAGGCGCCGCTCCATGTCCAGCACCGCGGCGCGCAGGGCGGTGGCGTCGGCGTCGGCGCCCAGCAGCTCGCTGGGGTAGTCGTGCGACACTGCGGCCGGGGTGCAGGCGGCGGGGTGGAGGGGCAGGCAGGCAGGCAGCTGGGTCTGGGTGACGGCGGGGGCTGTAGGGGAAAGCAGACCCAAGGCAGACATGGCCCGTGCGCTCTGCCTGCGGCTGCCCCCGGCCTGCGCCCCTGCCGCCCCCGCCCGCCCCGCTCACGCTTGGCCCGCAGCGGCTCCGCCAGGCCGCCGTCCGGCAGGTGGTCCCACACGCGGGGCAGCGGGGCCGACATCATGGGAAGGCAGCCCTCCAGGAAGTCTTGGGGCACGGGACAGGGGGCGGGAGGGCAGCGGCGGTGTGTTCGTAATAATCAACATATGCCCGACACACGACGCCCTGTGTGTGTGTGTGCGCTGTGGGGAAGGCGCCGGCACCATGCGCAGGCAACGGGTGGCTCGCAGGGCAGTGTGGCGCGACACGCCCTCCCCGTCCTGCCTTTCCCGGACCTCCTGCCCCCAGCCGCTCCCGGCCGCCCCGTCCCTGCACGCCTGCACCTCCTCACCCGCGGTGGCGCGCTGGAAGGAGCCCAGGCCCCGCTCGAACTCGCCCATGCGGCGCGCAAAGTCGTCCGCCTCCTCGTACATCTTGGTGCTGCGGTTGGGCGGCGGGCGGGCTTGGTCGGGAGGCAGGGCGGCCGCGCGGCGAGGGCCGGAGGCGGGGAGCGTGCAGCACGATCCTCCCCAACATGCGCCGCTTCTACTAGGCGCTGCTCCCCCCGTGCCCCGGTCCACACCTCCAGCCGCCTGCAGTCCCTCCCCTTTCCCTTCCTTGCGACGAGGGTTACAACACCTCACGCCTCCCACGGTCTTCCCAGCTCCCCTGCCCTGTCTCCTCCCTCGGCCCCACCTGCGCAAGGCCGCCTCAGCGGTGAGGCGCTCATGCGGGTCGTAGCGAGCCATGGCCCGGCTGTGGCCGTGGCCCTGGGCACGGGAGCGGAGTGGAGGGACGCGAGCGGGGAGGAGTTTGGGGGCGTGCGGTTCAGAGCGGCAGCTACGCCGCAGCGCGCTAGGAGAGCCCGGGCCGCCCGACAACTCGCGGCGGCGCGCGTGGCGCCTGCGAGGCGTCCAAGGGCGGCGCGTAAGCAGGCGCAGTCGGCCGAAGGCGGCACGCGGCAGTCGGCAGCGCTATGGCGGCAGGGGGCAGCTGCAATGGTGCTGGCGGCGGCGCTGGCCGCGACGCCGAGACTGTGCGCGGGCTCGGCAGCCGGCGTCCGAGGGCGGCGGATTCCGGGCGGCCTAGAGAGCCAGGACTTGCGATCCCAGCCAGCCGTCATCTTATGAGGGCTG
The DNA here is from genome assembly GCA_001662425.1 of Chlamydomonas sphaeroides. NCBI lineage: Eukaryota > Viridiplantae > Chlorophyta > Chlorophyceae > Chlamydomonadales > Chlamydomonadaceae > Chlamydomonas > Chlamydomonas sphaeroides. The sequence continues at coordinate 2,819 of BDDC01001592.1, forward strand.
CTGCGGGTTCTGGGCACGGCCCCGCCGTTGGCGATGAGCCGGTGCTCGGCGCTCGGCGCGCTGACGCCGAACGCGCACACCAGGACGTCGCGTGTCTTGGCCGCAGCGTTCGCTTGGCTTGCATAGCAGCTGCACGCACCGGCGTTATGGCCTGCAGCACGCCAGCCATTGCAGCGAGAGTGGTGAGGCCTCTGGTTGTTGGCGCGAGGCGGGGCCCGCGGGTCTCGGCGGTCTTCGGTTGCGAGCAATGCGTTGTGTGTCTGTGCGCGAGGCTGGGGGAAGTGAATGCGTGTTAGTGTGCAGCTTGCGGAGTGTGCGTATGTGCAAGCGCAAGCAAGGTGGCTTGGGCCCGGGGGACCGGCGCCCGCGCCCCGATGACGCCCATTCGCCTGCCGCCAGCTGGCGGCGCAACTGCGGCCGCCGCTCGCCTTGCCAAATGGGAGATGGAACAAAGACACAAGGCGATTCTGCTATACACGGTGCTGCCGAAGAATAGCCAGAGCGACGTTGGCCGACGAGCGGGCGCCGCGCCTGCCCGCAGCGGTAACCCGCACCTAGGCGCCTCCGGCCTCTACACACAGTACGAACCTCCCGACACAGTCCGTCGCAGCAGCCGCCTGCTCCAGCCGGAGGCCCCTCCGCCGCTGCCATGCCAGCACGTGCGCAGCAACGTAGAGCCGAGGCGACCACAGCTGCGGAAGGAGCACCCGCCCGACCGCTACCGCGCCAAGCCGCACATGCGGCCGCACCGCCTCCGCCGCCCGGTCGCCCGCAACCGCCTCCAGCCGCAACCATCAAGCAACAACCCACAAGCTCACAACAGCCCCTCTGCTGCCACTAGGCGCTAGCGGTACGCTCTCTTCGCCCCAGCTGGCGCCCGCACATACCCCCACGCCAGGCCCAGCGCCTGCAGCCAGCCAGCCAGCCAGCCAGCTAGCCAGCCGCCGAGGCCCTCTCCACGCCTGGCAATGCCGCACCGGCTCTCGGCCGCACTGGGCCGCACCCCGCGCCAGCAGCGGCGACCACGCCCACCGCCTCTGTCGCGCCGCGGCACCGCCCAGCTGCCGTGTCCTTCCTCCTCGCGACGTCCCTCACTTCACTCGTTCCTTTCAACACCTCACACTCTCACCCCTCACACAAACTGCGAGACCCAGCCCAGAAATGCGCCAACGAGGATGCCCATGGCCGCATACGTGCCGGTCCGGTCCTCCATGGGCGCCTCGGCGCGGGTGTCGTGAACAGACGCGCCCCCGCCACGGCCGCCGCCGCCGCCGCCGCCCTCGGACTCGCCGCCCGCGCCGCTGCCCTTGCGACCCGAGGGCTTGGGCTCCCCGAGCTGCGTGGTCTCGCCTGGGGGTGGGAGAAGGCGAAGCGTGGGCGCAGGCGTGGGCGCGTGGGGGTTGGGTGGGGCGCCGGGGTGTGATGGGCAGTGGGGGCTGGTCTGCGTTGCAGCGGCCGGGATCGCAACATCGGTGGAGAGTCGGGGAGGGGGGGCCGCTGCGTCGTCGCCCCCGGCTTGGGCGTCGACTGTGTCGTATCCAGCCGCGTGGCGGTAGCCCTCGTCACGAACCCCACCCGGCACCCCTGCACACAGCCCCACCGGTCTTCTGGTTCCACCAATAGACTGTCCCGCTGGCGTGAACGACCTCCGTCCACTCCTCATCGTTCTCTACGACCGTGGCCGCTGACTCCGCTGCTGGCGCCGACGAAGGCGCCGACGATGGCGCTGCCGGCGGTGGGTTAGACGGGGGCGGGTCGCTGCTACTCTGGCTTCCCGAGCCGCTGGTATTGCCCGGAACACTGCTGTAGAGTGCGCAGTGCTGCCAAGGGCGCGTCGCCAACGATCCCGACAGGTCCCGCAAGATGGGCACGCGTTGCGCTACCGAGCGCAGCATTCTCGATAGCCGTCAATGTTACGAGGTACAGCGAGAAGCTACAGCGAGGAAGCCGTGCAAATCGTGTGCCAAGGAAACCGAGACAAGGCAGACGACAATTACGCACGCGCGCGTAAATGACTGAGTAAAATAAACGTGTTATTACTGAATGCGGCTGGTGCAAGTGTCAAAGCTTGCTCAGAAGAGTTTGGGCAATGCAGAGCGACAAGAAATTGCAGCCTGTTCGCTCGATCCGGCGCAGCTACAGCGCGTAACACAGCATACCACGCAGAGAAGGGGGCGACCAACCACTTGGGGTCTTACACGCGTGCGTGGCCACTCGCTGTAGGCGCTCGCTGCACACACAAATGCCCAGAACGCCCTAGCTTTGGATCCCCTTGCAAACTGAGCTCCCAGCAGTATGTATGGTCGCTGCACGCACGGACTTCACCAGCGTACAAGCGCTGCGGCGGGCCGGTGAGACCTCCGACTGCGCTGGTTTTTCTGCCCAGGCGACTGTTCTGTCATCAAACTGCATACTTAAGGGCCTCTCAAATGGGGCGATGGAGCTGAAGATCTAGAATTTGAGGCCTATTGCCCGACTTGCAGGCATGTGACGCCCGCGGCACGACTCCTACTTGACGCAACGTGCCCGCTGGTACGCTGGCGCCAACTGGCTGGCTGGGCTGGTTGGTGGCTTTCTGGTCGTATGTTGCTTACCCCGCGATGGCTCGGCACCATCGCCCCTGTAGGTCCTCCTGCGCCGCGGCCGCTCGCGGACGACTGCACCACAGCGCCCTGCCAGCTCTCAAGTCAGGAGCGATGCAGTGAGTTGCCAGCCGCTGCTCCTTCGACCCGTATAGGCTACCCGCCACACAAAGGCGTGCCACCCTGCAGCACCGCTTTCTACCACACACGGCACCAAGCCGTTTCCCCTCCACGTCGCTCCATCTGCATCTTGGTCAACTATACATCGCACCGCCTGCGCACCAGCACACACCAGGGCCTTGTCTTGCAGTCGCTTCTGACCTCAGCCCATACCACGTCCCTCGTCACCCACGCCGCAGCAGGTCACAACATCTGAGGCCGGCCTCCAGTCCCCAGCGTCCAGCTCAGCAGAGGAAGCTACCCTCATCTCTCTAGATGAGGACGAGCAGCTCCGCTTGCTACTAGACGACTGGGATGTAGACGAGGATGAGCGCCTCAGCCTAGAGCGCCGCCGTGTCAGCGGCCTCGATGCCAGCACCAGCGCCGGACCCGGGCCCTCGCGCCTTGCCGGCAATAGCAACGGCCGGCCCCGGCCCGCCAACGGCAACGGCAGCACGGCCGCCACCCAACCGTCGCGGCCGGCACCGGCACCGCTTCAACGGCCTGGCGGCGGCGCCGAGGGCGCCATGCTAGCCGCCTCCAGCGCCGCGGCGGCGGCCGAGATGTACGCCGGCACGCCGGCCGCCGACAACCTGGCATCCACTGACGTCCTCACGGAGGTGCTGCACCCGGCACTCGAGCAGCTGGATCTCATCCCGCCCGATACCATCATCGGCCCCGGCGCCGCCGCGTCGTCTGCAATTCAGCGCGTCTACAGGACCAAGTCCGTGCCGACGTCCGCCGGCGCCGCCGCCAAGGCCGGCGGCGCCGGGGCTACTGCCGCGGCGGCGGCGGCGCCGGCGCGTGTCACGGTCATGCAACGCAGCCGCGCCAATGTGCGAGTTGTGGATGCGTCGGAGCTGCTGCTTGCGCGTGACGAGGCGGTGCGGTCGGAGCTGTTGGGGCAGACGTGGAACGCACTGCTCAAATTCGACGAGCGGCTGGGGCTGACGGCGACGGCGGAGGAGCCGGGCTCGGGGCCGGCGGCGGCGGCAGGGGCGCCGGCGGCGGCGAAGCCGGTGCTGGAGCTGGAGGAGGTGCTGTCTCAGATGCTGCAGCCGTCGCCACAGCCTGCGCCGAGGCGGGAGACGCGCACGCAGCGGAAGCGGCGGCGGTTGGCGGGCGACTTCGAGTCGGAGGAGGAGGAGCAGGAGTACGCGATGGAGGTGCTGGCGAAGATCGATAAGGCCACTGGCTGGCAGCAGCTGGCAGCCGTGTACGCACGGCACCGCGCGTCGTACCTGCCCATGCACCTCGTCGTGACGCTGCGGCGGTTGGTGCAGTTTTACAACACCCCCGGCGCGATCTCTGACGTGCAGCGCCGCGCGTACTGGCTGCTGTACGACGTGGTGGAGGAGCACGTGACCATGTCGGCGGCGGACTTCGACGGCCCGCAGGCGGTGGCGGTGGTGGGCGCGCTCACGCGCATGCCGGTGCGCGACGGCGCCAGCGCGCGCCGCGTGCTGGTGGCCGTGGCGCGCGTGCTGCGCTTCTCGGCGCACGCCATCACGCCGCCGCCGCCCGAGGCCGGCTCTGGCGGCGCCATTCTCAACACCGCCGCCGCCGCGTCCACGCGCGGCGCGGGGCCGCCGCCGCCCGGCAGCGCGGCCGCCAAGCGCAAGGCCGCGGCCGCCATGCTGGCGCCTCCCTCGCCCATCAACTCGCTCGACTCGATGTCGCTGGCGACCATGAGCTTGGACGAGGCGCCGCCGTCGCCCGAGCCCGAGGCCGACGACCTGGCCCGCGGCGCCGCCATGACCGGCCCCAACTACGCCTTCCTCCTCTACGTCCTGGGCCGCCTCAACTCCCGCGCCCGGCCCTACCGCATGTCGGTCCTGCTGCCGCGCTCCTTCACGCTCGGCCTGCTGCGCGGCAGCTTGACGCACATGACGCTGCCGCGCGGCGCCGCCGCGCGCGCGCCGCCGCCGCCCGGCGCGCTGCGGCCGCGCGACTATGCGCACATCCTCTACGGCCTGGGCTGCCTGCGCTCCGCGCCGCGCAGCACCGCGCCGCCGCCCAAGTGGCTGCTGGCCTTCTACCTGGCCTCGGTGCGCGCGCTGCCCGCCATGCACTACAAGGAGCTGACGATGCTGCTGTACGGCGCCGCCCGCCAGCGGCTGAAACCTCCGCCGCCCTGGCTGGAGGCCTGCCTGGACTCGCTGACGTACCGGATGCCCGTCGCCGACGGCGCCTGCGTCGCCTGCGTAGCGCACTCGCTGGGCCGGCTCAAGTACAAGCCGCGGCCGGCCTTCCTCAAGCTGCTGCTCGGCAGGGCACGCGCCAAGATCGCGGCTGGCGAGATGGACGCCAACGAGATCAGCCAGCTGCTGCGCGGCCTGGCCATGCTGGGCGTGGAGGTGGAGGGCGACCTGCTGGCACCGATGTGGGAGCGCAGCGCGGCCGCGCTGGCGGACGGGACGCTGACGCTGTCGCAGGCCGCCAACACGGCCTGGGCGCTGGGCATGCTCAAGGTGCGGCCGTGTGGCGGATGCGCCGGCTGGAGCAGCGCCGTGCGGGTGCCCTCTGCCTGCCGTTGTGTGGCCTGGGGTGCGGCGCGCAGGGCATCGGGTGCCGGGCATGCGCGAGGTGGCGGTGGGAGGGGTGGGGAGGGTTGCGGTGAGGCACTGGGCCCAGGGCTCGGCGATCATGGTCAGCGCGGGTCGACGGCCGCGGCGTGGGCCGCAAAGCTCAGGGGCCATGTGCGCAGCAGGGCGGCTGGAGTTTGGACAGCGGCTGGTTGGACGAGGGCGGGGGGCGGGGCAGAGCAGCCAAGAGTCGTGCGCTGCTCGAGACCTACGTGACGACAAGGCCCCACATTCGTACGCGGGCCGGGCCCCATTTGTGCTGCCAGCCCGAGAAAACACCCCGCCCACCCTTGCAACCCGTGCATCTCTATCACTGCCCGCGCCCCTGTCACGCCCGCTCACATCCTCGCTGCCGCCGCGCCTGCCGCCCCTCCGTGTCACAGGTGCCCGTGCCCCGCCGCTGGCTGGCCGAGCTGCTGCGGGCGGTGGAGAGGAGCCTGGGGCAGCCCATGCTGCTGCGGCCCTACCACCGCCGCCGCCTGCTGGTGGCCCTCGCGGCGTTCGGAGCCACCCGGGAGCAGCTGCAGGAGTGGTGCGTGCGTGGGGCGGCGGGGGCGGGGGCGGGGGCGGGGGCGGGGGCGGGGGCGGGGCCCCAGGGGCCAGGGGCGGCGGGAGGGCGCCCGCGCAGCGGCGCTGGGGGCGATTAATTGCCGTCCTGGGAACCGTACAGTTCCGGCTGGTGGCGGTACCGTGTCCCGCTGGGCTGGGCCAACAGCCAGCACCGTGCGCTTGCACATGGCCCAGTGGCATTGGCTTGCTTGCCGTGATCTCTGCAGGCTTGCCCGCTTGCACATGTGGCCCGTGTGTACTCCACGCAGCTGGGCGTGCGCCTGTGCCGCCTTGATGCCCGCTGGGGCGCCATCGTGCCTGCTCTTCGTCCAGTCCCAACACCGATATGTGTCCAATCCCTCCTCGCCATGCTCCCTCCCCCTCAGGTACACGCGGCTGGGAGTGCCCCTGGAGCTCATGCCCGGGTACGCGGAGCGCCAGGCATCGCTGGCCGCCACCCGCGTGCACCGCGCCAAGCTACGGCTGGCGAGGGAGCGGCGCAGAGCCGCGGCGGCCACGGAGGGGACCGCGGCGGCGGTTGCGGCGGGCGGAGCAGGAGGGGCTGCAGCGACCGGGGCGGCGGCGGCGGCCGGCGCCGGGAACACGGCGGGCAGCAAGGCGGGCGCCTCGGGCAGGAAGCAGTGGGCGGGAGCAGGCGCGGCGGCTGCGCCGGCGAATGCGGCCAACGCGAAGGCGGTCGCGGCTGGGCTCGGGTGGGCGGGCAAGAAGGCGGCGGAGGCCAGGGGCGCGGGCAACCAGGCGTCGCCAAGGGCGGCGGTGCCGCTCCCTTCAAAGGCGGCCGCAGCTGCCAAGGCGGCGGCATCGGCGCCGCCGCCGCCGGAGGCCAACGGCCGCGCGCGGACGCCCTTGTTTGGGGCCGGTGCGGCGGCCCCCGCCGGCGCCTCGGCCAGCTCCTGAGGATACACCGGGGCCGCCGGCGTCGCGTGGCGGCGGCAGGGTGCATGACTCCCATGCACTGGTGACTGTGGGCGGCGTGTGTGGGGCAGCGTCACGTGACGTGGTGTAGGCACACGGGCGAGGGTGTGGGGTCGCGGTGCAGGTTTGGGGCGGGGAGCTCAGGATGCTGGGCGCCGGTACCGGTAGTGTAGGGCATCGGGCAGGCCAGGGGGCGGTGCCCACTGTGAGGCGAGGCGGGGCGGGGCGCACAGGGCTGCGGATGTGCAGGCAGGTTGTCGTTTGGCGGCGTGGGAGCGGTGTGTGGGCGGCAGTGGGTCGGACTGTTGCGCATGCATGTGTGGAGGCGCGGTGGCTCGTGCGCACAAGGGCCGGAGGCTCGAGCAGTACTGGTGGTCGCGAGCTGGCGCGTGGCCCCGACAAATCATGGCCGGGGGCGACAGGCGAGTGTGCGAGGGGCAGGGCGTGCCGGTTTTGGCGTCGCAGGCCACATGTCGGAGGAACGCGCGTGACGAGCGTTTCTGGCAAGCGCGGTGCTGCCCAAAACGCCGTCGCGCAGCGCTGTAACAGAAGCGAGAGAGCCTCCCAAGGGCAACCAATCGCTGCCTCGACGCGTTCTCCAAGCGCGGCAACGCTGTCAACCTCACAGCCAACCTGCACCTGGGACACATGCTGGCCTCGCGATGACCTGCCACGCCCACGCGCAAGGCCGCGCGGCCGTCTAGCGAAAGCGCTCGCCGCACGAGCGACGCGCAATGCAGCTGGGGCGCGGCGCGCGCGGCCGTGCCGCAGCGCGCGCGGCCGCAGAGCACGCCGCGGCCTCAGCCTCGGCCGCGGAGCATGGCCCAGCTCCGACAGCTGCTGCTGCTGCTGCTGCAACTGGCGGCGCGCTGGAGACTGCTGCAGCAGGCGACCCGGGGCCCAGCGCTGAGGCGCCGCGGCAGCGGCTGGGCTCTGGCGCGACGCGCGCCCTGGCCTCGCTGCCTTCCTGCGAGCTGCGGCTGCTGGAGGCGACGCTCAGCCAGCACCTGCTGCTGCAACAGCCGGAGCAGCAGCAGCCGGAGCAGCAGCAGCCGGAGCAGCAGCAGCCGGAGCAGCAGCAGCCGGAGCAGCAGCAGCAACAGCAGCAGCCGGAGCAGCAGCAACAGAAGCAGCCGGAGCAACAGGCTGCGATCGCGCCTTCCCCTGCGCCGGCTCAAGTGTCAGCTCAGCAGGAGCTCGCGCCACAAGCCGGCGCGCTGCGTGGCGCGTCGGAGTCAGCCACCGGGTGGTCTGCAGCGGGTTCGGAGGAACCCCAGGAGGCGGCGAGTGGGGGCATGGGCTCACCCTTTGCCACCCGCGCCGCGCTGCTGCTCGGCAGCGGCAGCAGTGGCGGAGGCAGCGGGGCCCTGGCGGCGCCGCTGCTGTCCTCACTCGACCAGGCGGCGGCCGATGCCGCCGCAATGCCGCCGCCGCCACCGCCGCCAGCAGGTAGCCGCTGCGCCGCTGTCCCTGTCCCGGCGCCCGCGCCCGCGCCGCCATCCGGCGGCGGCACGGTGGGTGCAGCGCCAGCATCAGCGTCCACGTCGGCGCGGCAGAGCAGCGGCGGCCTGACGTCCGCCATCACCGCCGCCGCGGCGGCGGCCGAGCCGCAGGACCGCGGCGTCCCGAACGACCCAAGGCTGCGATGGAAGCGCGCCGCCAAGGCCACGCAGCCGCCATCACGGCCGGCCGCTGCCACCACGGCCGCCACCACGGCCGCGGCCCCCACAAACCCATCCGCTATGGACTTGGAGTCTCCTGGGGGATCGCCACACGCCTGCTGGGACGAGCTCGGCGAAGCGGCTGACGCACCAGCAGCGGGCCAGGTAGCGGCGGCGCCGCTGGCGCCGTCGGTGCAGGCCGCTGCCGAGAGCCAGGGAGTAGCGGAGGCGCAGGGCGGCGGCGTGGACCCGGCAGCAGCGCTGCCAGCGCCGTCGCACGCGCTGCGGGTGCCCGTTGGGGGCGCTGATGCGCTGGGTGCCGCCCCGTCCCCCGGCGAGCCTGAGGCTGCGGCTGCTGGCGTGGCGGCTGCTTGGTCAGACGCTGCGGCTGTGGCCGTGGCTTCGCCGCGGCCTGGCTCGCACTCCAGCGAGGGGCTGCAGCCACATGGCAGCCAGGGCCAAGGGCAGGGCCAGGGGCAGGGCCACGCAGACGACATGCCCGGCAGCAGCCGCAAGCGGCACAGCGACCGCGACCGGGACAGCGCCCGAAAGCGGGACCGTGACAGGGACACGGACCGAGACAGACACCGGGACCGAGAAGAGGACCGGGACCGGGACCGGCAGCCCAAGCGCGACCAGGACGACCGGAAGCGGGACCGGGACCGGGAGTACGGCAGGGAGCGCGACAGGAGCGGCCAGGAGCACGAGCGGGAGCGCGAGTGGCACCGGGACAGCTACACGGAGCGCCGCCGGCCCTCGGACCGGCATGGCGGCGCCGCCGCTGACGTGGCAGTCTTCGACTCACGGGACACAGCAGCCAAGCGGCGCCGCCAGTCCGGCGACGAAGGCGTACTGCGCGGCGCCGAGCGGCGCCGCCGAGGCGATCGCGGCGCCGAGGGCGGCTTGACGGCCGCGGCAGCGGAGGACGACCGAGCTGCGGCTGCCGACTTCGGCTTTGGCGATGACATACTGGGCGGCTTGCTGTACGACCTATTTGAGCCAGTCGCCGCTGGTGCCGCCGCCTCTGCCGCCGAGGCCGTCGGCGCTCCTGGCGCTGTCGGCAGAGCGGCTGCAGACGCCGTAGTCGCGGTCACGGCGCCGCCGCCAGCGTACGACACACCGTCCTGTCTGGCGCCTACGGAGGCGCTGTTGGCCCGGGTGCACGGCCTACCGCTGGGGATGTCCGCCGCCGCCGCCGCCGCTGCCGCCAGTGCCGTGGTAGCGGCGCCGCCGACGCCGCCGATGGCGGCGCCGCAGCGGCTGGCGCCGTCGGCGGTGCCGTGGCCTCCGCCTGGGCTGTGGGCGGATGTTGGGCTGGAAGAGCAGCTGGAGGCGCTGCTGCTGGAGGGGGAGCCTGGGACGGAGGAGCAGCATGGGGAGCAGGAGTTCGGGGGGCATGGACGGGAGGCTGCGGCCCAGGGCAGCGGTGCTGGGCCCCTCGGATGGGCGAGCGAGGTAAGGAACCCACACGAGTATAAGCAAGATGCGGGCTGGGGGCAGTCTTTGCAGCACCGCTACCCCCACAGCGGGCCGCACGAGGTCTTTCCTCACCAGCGCCACCACCGCCAACGCGCTGTGCACGCCGCTGCTGCCTCTGCCCCCTCTGCCCCCTCTGCGCCCTCTGCTCCACGTGTCCCCCGCAGCTGCTGCGACCGGGGCCCGCGCTGCTGCCTCTGCTGGTGGCCAGCCCCCGCCAGCTGGCGGCGCTGGCAGAGGTGGGCGCCTTCTGGGCCGCGCACCGGCTGCCGCTGCAGGTGAGGGGCCGTGTGCGCGCATCCGCCACTGGCTTTCCATGTCGGCCTAGCTTCATTCCGCCCCATCGGCCATCATAGAAATAGAAATAGAACCCCCACGCCCACCACCGGCATCGGCCATCATACACCGACCGCCGGTCGCCCCTCGGGTGCCGCTGTGGCGCGTCTCCGGAGGTCGCTGCAGCAAAGCGCTGGTTGCGAGACGTGCGCGCGCATGTCCTTCTGCAGCCACGGCGTGGTGAATAGCCACCTTGCAGCTTGCTTGGTGTCCAATGCCGCCGCTCAAGCCGACCCTGCTCCCCCACCGCGCCACCGCCCCCAGCTCGCACGGGGCCTGCTAGTGGCTGTGGCCCAGGGCGGCGGCCGAGAGCAGTGCGGCGGGGGCCGGTGCGCCGGGGGCGAGCAGCCCGGGGACACCGGCGGCCTCGACACCGCCGAGGTGTGGCCGGACGCAGCGGGCGGCGAGGAGGACTGCGACGGCGAGGACGTGGTGGAGCTGGGGCTGGATGGCGTGGGGTGGCCGACTGGGATGGCGCTGCGGCGGGTGGCGGGGGCCGAGGCCACACAGCGAACGGCGTGGCCGGGGCAGCTGCGTCGGAGCCCACATCGGACGCAGGTGCCAGCAAATGGCGACGGTGACAGCGACGCGGAGGGCCACGGTGGGTTCGCCTTGCCGGGAGCAGGGGGCGGTGGGACGCAGGGGGCGGTGGGGAGCAGGGGGCGGTGGGACGCAGGGGGACGTAGGCCACCCTGCCACTGCATGAGCCACTGCCGCTGCGCTCGGTGCCAACAGCGCCCTCTGCAGCGGCTCACGCATCCGCATGCATGCACGCCTAACAACCCCTGCCCATCCCCCCCCCCTCTCGCCAGGCGGCCCCTCCGCCGTCCTCACCTTGGAGCCCCCGACTGCGGCGCAGCCACCAGTGCCGCCGCCGCCCGGCTCGCGCTCCAGCTGCGCCGACCCTGGGCCCGGTGCCCGCCGCCGCCTGCGCGCCGTGGCGCTGCCCGGTGTCCCCCTAGGCGGGGAGGTAAGGGCTCTGGCCGACGGCCTGGCGCCGGTGCCGGCGTGGCAGGTACGCCGACGTTGCTGAGCGACACAGCCATTGTGTCGCCTGCTGTGCGTGTCCTCCTGCGTGCATGGGGCAGGGCTCTGCTCCTGCCCCGGCGCTGACACCCCCGTTTCGAACTGCTTGGCCTCCCCCGCCCCCGCCGCAGCTGCTGGCTGCCGGCTGCCGACTGGCCCGCCACACGGCTCTGCTGCCGCACGTGAGGGCCGTCGGGGCGCTGCGCAGGTCGCTGCTGCGGCCCTCGGACCCCGACTCCTTCGACGCATGGCAGGTGGGGCTGCGCCGCCCCCGGGGCTGGCGGGGCACATGTGTGGGGGGCCGCCCATGGGGCCGCCCGCCGTGTCGGGGCGTGGCCTGGCGGGCTGGCTGGCCTGGGTGCACGGCCTGGTGCTGCTGTGCGGTGTCCCCTCCCCGGCAGGGGGCGTGTGGCACATCACCGCTTGGATGTCGTTCGCCGCCTTTTTCCAGCTAGCCGTCCGCGCCTGCCGCCTGAGGCTCATCAACCTGCCCCGCATGCCCTTGCCCTGACCCCGCTGCTGCCCGTGCGTCCTCCCTCCGTCGCACTTGCCCCGACCCCGCTGCTGCCCGCACGCCCTCCGCCGCCCTTCAGGACGCAGCGCGGCCGCACTACGCCGCCATAGCCCGGCTGCTGGACCGGCCGCTGGGCTCCTGGCCGGCAGCCGCCGAGCTGCGGCGCCAGCTGGCGGCGGCGGCAGCAGCAGCGGCGCAGCCCCAGGAAGCGCCGAGTCAGCGCCTAGCCACCGTGGTGGCGGCGGCGGCGGTGGCTACTGCTGCAGTTGCTGAGGCGCAGCGCAGCGCAGCAGTCGGCGTCGGTGGCGCTGGCGGCGACGGCGCGAGGCGGCTGACGCAAGGCGGCGCAGGTACCGAAGCCGAGCGCGACGTTGCGCAGGCGGAGGCGCGGCCGGGTGGGTCCGTCCCAGCCGGGGAGGGAGAAGACCAGAGCAGCAGCCCCGGCGCAGCGCCGGACGGCGGTGACGGCGCGTGGCTGCGTCTGCTGCCACATGGCGGCGGGTCTGGCGCCGCCGCCGCGCAGAGCCGGGACGCTGCTGCGGATCGCAGCCCGGGGGCCGCAGTCTCTGCCCACAGCCCCATCCTCAGCATGGCCGCCACCAGGGAGGCGGCCGTGTGCAAGGCGGCGGCGCATGCTGTTGGCGCCCCGGTACGGCGCCAGGCGGCGGCGCCGCTAGTGGCCTCCGCACCGGGCCGCGGGGCGCCGTCGCCGCGGGCGCCGCCCCCAGGCGCGAAGCTGGGCCAGCTGGGCCAGCTCGTTCTGCCGCCCAGCGTGCTGCTGAGGTCGCCACCCGCTGCGGCGGCGGGCACGGCATCAGCGGCTGCCGCAGCCGGGGCCGTGCCGTCGCCATCCCACCGGCTGCCCGGCACGCAGCCTTTCTCCGACGCCACCGCCGCTGCGGACACGGACACGGTCGCGGCCGCCACGCCGCCTGTGCCCTCACCCACATGTGGCACGCCGCTGCTGCCCACCGCCGCTGCCACGGCGGCTTCGCCCATAGCAGCCAGCCTCCGCGGGGCCGCAAGGTCACTGCCGCGCACGCCCGCCGCCCGCTCCCCGACCGCCGCCACACGGCAGGCTCCAGCCGCCGGCGCCAACCGTTCGCCACGCACGCCCGCCTTCTTCGGCGCACCGCCCACCCCCGCCAGCGCCGCCGCCACCAGCGCCGCCGCCACCACCGGCGCTCGCTCGCCCACGCTCGCGCCTTCCTCAGGCGCGCTCTCGCCCGGCTCCGCCACCCGCGCCTCGCCCAGCATGAGCCCGGGGGCGACCAGCGTCGTGACGTCGGACGAGGGCACGCCCGGCTCCGGCCCAAATGCGGTCGCCGCCAAGGCGCGCCGCCGCGCGCTGCGCCGGTCGCGGTGGGCGCCCCACTCCGACCCGAGGGTCCTGGTGCCGCTGGATCTGGACGCTGTCAGCGCCGGCGACGATGCAGTGCGGTCACCGCAGCGCCAAGCCATGGGGCCAAGCTTGCATGCGAAAGCAGGGGCCTCGGCCGCGGCGTCGTCGCCGCCAAGCGTGGCCGAGGCTGTCGCTGCGTTCCTGCAGGCGGCGGAGCGGGCCCGAGAGGGCGCCGGGCTCGGGCCAGAGCCGGGCGTCGCGGCTGCCGCGACCTCGCCCCCGGCGTCGCGTGAGGCCGGGGCAGATGCCGGCCTGGCCCACGACTCGGGTCCGGAGGAAGGCGAGGCGCCGCCGTCGACTCAGCACGCGGGCCCGCGCCACGGACGCCGGAGGCCCGCGTCATGCAGCCCCGGCCGGCACGATCACAGCCCAAGCCGGGACACCGAGCGCAACCGCAGCCCAAGCCGCAGCCGCAGCCGCCGGCGCCACAGCCACAGCCGCAGCCGGAGCCTCGTGAGGCGCGGCCAGGTCGCGTCGCGCTCGCCGCACACGCGGCGTGGTGCTGGCGCTGGCGGCCGGCGGCGGCGCAGCCGCAGCCCTTCGCGCAGCCCCGGCCGTGGGCCCGGCCCACACGGCGGCCGGCTGCAGCGGAGCTCGGCCCGCAGCAGCAGCCGCAGCCGCTCGGCTGGGCCCGGCGTCCGGGGCTCCGGCGGCGGCGGCGGTTTGCACGGCAGCGCTGACCTGCACCTCACCGACCAGGAGTACGGCGATCTCTTGGTGTCGTACGAGCGGGATCTGTACCGGCTGCTAAGCAGGCGGCCGCTGACGCTGTTTGAGATCCGCGACCGGCTGCCCATCCCGCCCGCGCTGCTGGGTCGGTCCAAGCCCTCCACGTTCCTGCTGCGGCGGCCGCACCTATTTGAGCAGGTGAGCGGCCGCACCTGCGCCGCAGCGTGGCTCCCATCCGCACCGGCTGCCGGGACAGGTGGCGGCCGGGCCGGCTCCCGGCTGCTTCACTAACCAACAAGGTCTTTCGCAACCAGCGTACCTCTCCTGACACCTGGCGGCCCTATCTACAGGTAGCTCCAAGCCCGGCCCTGCAGCTTCACACCTACAAACTCCGCACCTCTCGCACCCCCTACAGGACCTGAACCCCGGCGACCGCATCAACAGCCGCTTCCGCGCCAATCCCGAGTCGCGCGAGCTCCTGACGGGGACCACGGCGACGCCCGCCGGCACGACGCCGCCGCCACCGCCGTCCCAGGCCGCGCTGCGGCAGCGCCACGAGCGGTCCCCGCTCCCTCCCAGGCCGCACCGCGAGCCGCCGAGGAGCGGCCCACACCCCCATGCGGCAGCGGCGGCCCACACCGAGCTGCCAAGACCGCCGCCGCCGTCGTGGCCGCCGCTGCCGCCCGCGCGACCGCAGCGAGCCGACATGCGGCCGCCAGAGGAGGCGCCGCCGCTCGCCTTGCCGCTGCCGCCGCCGCCGCTACCCGGCCCGCCACCGCAAGACGGCAACGCAGGCCTAGCGGCCTCGGGTCGGACCAGCACCCACAGGTCACCCTCGCCAGCGGTCGCTCTGGCGGCGGCGCCGCCGCTGCACCGCCGCAACGCCCGCGGGCGGCGCTGGTCTCCGCGGCGCGGCCGCAGCGTCACCGCGAGCCGCAGCCCGCGCCGCAGCCCCTGCCGCAGTCGCAGCCCGGGGCCGCAACGGCCAGCGGGCGGCTTTCAACCCGGCAGCCGCGACGGCAGCGACGCTGGCATCGCCGGAGGCAGCATCGGCGCCGCCGCCAGCCTGGGTCGAGCCGGCGGCGTGCAGGCCCACATCCGCAGCCGCAGCCGCGGCCGCAGTAGGAGCCAGGGCCGGAGCCACGGCGTGCCAGTGCGGAAGATTACGGAGCCCCGGGTGCTGCGTACGTTGCGGCCGCCGCCGGGCTGCGGCTCGCCGGACCGGCGGTCCTCGCCGCCGCCGTCGCTGCCGCCAGCCCTGGAGTTGGCTGTGCAGCCGCCGCCGCTGATGGGGCCGGCGGCGTCGCAGCTGTCTGGGCACTTCCTGGGGCCGGAGAGAAGGCGGAAGCCGGTGCCGGTGGCTCTGCCGCTGGAGACGCTGCTGCCGCCGGCGCTGAGCCAGCTTGGCCATGGGGACAGCTTTGGTGCGGAGGCCGTAGCCGGGGACCCGGACCGCACGGGGGCCGGCGTTGCTGCAGGGGCCACCGCCGTGGTTCCCCCGCTGGCGCCGGAGCACAGCCCCAGCAGCAGCCCTAGCCCAAGCGGAAGCTACACCCGGAGCTACAGCCGGAGCCGCAGCCGGAGCCACAGTCGCAGGCGTGGCCGCAGCCACGGGCGCGGACGCAGCCACGGCCGCCACTGCTATGGCTCCAGCCCCGGCACGGCCACGGTCACCTACACGGGTACAGCCACGGGCACGGGCACGGCCACCGCCACTGCAACGGACAGCCGGCGGCGGAGCCGCAGCAGCAGCCGCTCGCGGCGCCACAGCGGGCGGCACAGCTGCAGCCGCAGCCGCTCCCGCTCGCCTCGCACCTCCTCTCGCCGGAGCCACGGCCGCAGCAGCCACAGTCGCAGCCGTGACAGCAGGAGCCGTGATAGCAGGAGCCGCAGCCGCAGCCGGGGCCGCGGCTACGAGCGTAGCCGCCACAGCCGCAGCCCCACCTCCAGCCATACCCACAGCTACTCGTACACGCACGGCCACACCAACACATGCACCGCCGATACCCACACGCACACGCACAGCAGCTACAGCACGGCCCCACCCACCACCAGCACTAGGCCACGCGAGCGCCGGCGCTGGCGTAGCCAGAGCCGCAGCCGCAGCCGCAGCCGCAGCCGCAGCCGCAGCCCCGGCCGGCGGCGCCGCAGCCGGGGCCGCAGCACCAGCCGAAGCCACAGCAGCGGGCGGCGCGGCTACAGAGGTCATGGTTATGGGCACCACCACATCCACCACATCCACCAGGGGCCTAAGAGCCCCATCAGCAGCGGCAGCATGCCGCCATCCCAGCCGCATGACCGCCGCGGCCGCGGCCCCAGCCCGCGGCAACTGCACCCCGCCTTCTGCGGCGCCTTCCACCCGCACGCGCCGCCGCCATCGGGTGTGCACGCGCCGGCGCCGGCGCCCGGCGGGCTGCTGCCCGTGTACGAGCGCCGCTGGCGCAGCCCCAGCCCTCCGCTGCGCCGCCGCTTCGTGAGCCGCAGCCCCAGCCCGGGCCGCAGGGGCCAGGGGCCTGCGGGGCGCTGGGCCAGGAGTCGTCCGCCGCCCAACCTGTACGACCAGCTGCCGCTGGGGTTCGGCCCCGGCGGCGGCGCTGGTGCGGGTGGCGGAAGCGGCGCTGGGCCTGAGGCTTGGGGTGGTGGCCTGGAGCCGTGGGCGGTGGCGGGCATACGCGAGGTGGGTTGGTGGGTGGGCGTACTGTAGGCCCTGCTGACGTGGCATGCGGTTATCGTCATGTTGACGGCCCAACCCCGTGCGCCTCCCCGCCTCGGCAGTCCATCATGGAGCAGCTGGCTCAGCAGCAGCACCTGGCGAAGAGGCTGCCGGGCGCCGCGGCGGCCGCGGCTGCGGCAGCTGGCGGCGTGGGCGTGGGCCTGGCGCTGTCGTCGGTGACCCTCCCGGCGGAGCTGCGGACCGCGCTGAAGGTGGGGCGGGCGCGGCCAGCAGCTGGCGTGGGTGTGGTGAAGATTGATTGGGCCTCCCTCCAGCCGCTGGCATGCGCGCCAGCCACGCAGCCACCCCCGCACACAGCCACCCGGCACACAGCAGCGCGCACAAAGCGTCTCTGCACGCCCTCTCTGCAACCGCAGGCGGGCCGCCTCAAGCTGTCGCTCTTCATCCGGCGCTTCATGGCTGACCGCGTGGTTGTGTCCACGGCGCTGAACAGCCACACCATGGTCTACGCCCGGCCATAGTTGTCCATACCAGGCAGTGGGCCTAGGGCGTGGGGTTCCCTACCATGGCCGCGCGAGGCCGAGTGGTGGTGGTGGTGGTGGTGGTGGTGCGGTCCTGGCCCTGTGCTACATGCGGGATGGTAGCGGCGAGCTCGAGAGAGCGCAGGGCCGTGAGGTCATGCGACGGAGCGACGTTGCTAGAGGAGTTAGAGTGAGGCTTCTTCGGATGGGTTGGATGGAGGGCTGCTGAGCTGGGACCTGGCGGCTGTTGCTGCGCCCAGGAGCGAGCTGGCTGTTCGAGCAAGGCCGCGTTGCGCGTGTGCGCCCTGGCGGCGTGCGGGTTGGGGCACCGGGCCGGATTGCAGTCCGCAGGTCGGCAGGTAGCAGGGCGGCGGGCAGCGGCAGCAATGCCTAGGCAGCGCAGGGTGCGCGGCTGTCGCACACGTGGTGGTGGTTGTGCGGCGGCTGGCGAGTTTCGTCATGGGTCGGGACATCCATGAATGCGTGTGCCCGCTCCGCTGTTGCGTCGTCGTGCCACGGGCTTTGAATTGATGCCGGGGCAGCGCAGGGTGCGGCCCGGGTGCGCCCAGGTGTGCGTTGACGTGGGGCAGGCGAGCTGCAACCGCGGGCTGCGCACGGCAGCGCCCATCACCTGCCAAGCTGCCGTGCTGCACATGTCCTGGCGCGGCTTCCGCCGGAGCCGCGTGGTGTGTTGGATCCGGGCGCTGGCGGCGGCATCGGGCGAGCGTCGGGGCCCAACGCCCTCCAGGGTGCCCTGGGCCATGCGGCCTGCACGGCCTCGTGTCGGCAGCGAGCCTCAAGTTGCAGCAGGTGATGTGGGCTTGCGGCCCGGAACGACATGCTAGCTAGTTGCATGCTGCCGATGGCTACCGAGCCCCATGTAGGGGGAGGGGCGCACCCATTATTATAAGTTAGAACGAAGTCAAAGAAGGAATTCCATTGCGGCCGGGCGAAAAACGGCACCGCGGCTGCGCTGTCAGGGCGGCGGCACTGTTTCGCATTTCTTGTGACAACCGCCTCACCGCCTACGTTCAACAGAGGCTACGACAGGCAGGGCAATCGCGAACGTGCGGAGGCGCGGAGGAATGTGCAGGCAGCCGCGGAGCGTCCATCGGCAGCCGTTGGGCGCGAAGCGGGGACACCGTGACGGGCTTGCATGTGGGTTCGTGCCGCATGACAGCGCTTTTCCCCCTGCGTCATTTACTTACCCTCACACCTCTTGTGGCACTCACTCCACACCCGTTGATCCACATACATTGCACCGCGTGCTGTGCTACGTTTTGGGCCCACAGCCACGGCGGCGGCTTGGCGCCATCGTGCCGGTCATGGTCGGACTGCTGGACGATCTCGCGAGCGACGTGCTCGTCAAGTGAGGCATAGCTCGCAAATCCGCTCCTGGATCTCACTGCCACTGGGACTTGTGCGCGCAAGCTCGCGAACTTGATGGACATCAGCATCTGCGACGCGTACACGCTGCTCGCTCCTACTGCAGGTCATACTTACTCAGTGTTCAGAAATACAAACAGTTTCATGGGCTGGATACTGGTGGCGATGCCGGGTGAGCGACCTCGGCAGGTGTCGAAACCCCTGCCGCTGTGTTCTCAACCCCTCCCGCCCCATGATGCCGGCCCTACCACGCAGGCCCTCTGTCTCCAGCTTAGAGCCGTACGCACACGAGGCCAGCACAGCGTCTAAATCGGCTGCCAGCAGCGGTCGCCCGGTGGCCCCGACGAGCGCCGCAACCGGCGCTTCGCAGGGGTCTGCGACAGGGCCAGGGCAGCAGCACGGCGCTACCGTGGGGGCCTCAACATCGCAGCCAGGGCATTCTACGGAGATGCCCTTGGCCAGCGACGCCAGCAACATCGCACGGAAAGCAGCGGCGGCGGGACCTGCGGCAGCGGCCGCTGGCGCCGCCTGTGCATTGAGCTCGGGGTCAGCGGCGCCGCATGCTGCGACGCAGCCTCCAGCGGCGGCGGCGGCCGGCGCCGCGACCGGGGCCAGCGCCGCCACTCCGCTCCCATCAGCGCTGACGACTAGCAGAGCGGCGCCGCACGCCACGTCCTCAACAGCTTCCAGAGCAGCAGCTGGGGCTGCGTCTGGCGGCGGCGGGGGCCCTGGCGGCGGCGGCCGGGGCAGCCCCCCACAATCGCCCGCTGCCGCGTATGCGGCCCACCCCGGCAGGGCCGCGCCCCAGCCCACAGACCCCGGCGGCGCCGGCCGCGGATGGCGGGGCCGGCCGCACCGGCCGCCGCCGCCTCCACCGCCACCGCCTCCACCGCCGCTGCCTTGGGAGCTCGTCTCGGCCCTGACCCTCGGCAGCGACGGCGGGGCGCTCTGCGCTGCGTGCAGCTCAGCAGCGGGGGGCTCGGCTGCTCACGGCGCTGCGCTACGCGGCGCTGCGGCACACGGGCACCGCTGGGCATGCGACGGCCGGCCGGCGGCGCCAGGTGGGTATGGGGCGCCGGCGGCGTCAAGCGGCTATGCAGCGCCAGGGGCAAGCGGCTACGGGGCGGCAGCGCCAGGCGCCTATGGACCGCCGGGGCCCGCGTACGGAGGGCAGGGCTGGTCCCACGGCTGGGCTTCGCCGTACGCTAGCGAAAGCGCGGCCTGGGGCGGCTACGGGTACGGCACTGGCGGCGTGGGGGCGGGCGCTGGGGGTGGTTGGGCGCAGCCGGGGCAGCGCTGGTGGTAGCAGGGCTTGATCGCTTGTGGCAGGCAGGATGGCGCTGCAATGCCAACGCATGTGGCAGCGGGGGCTGCGGCCGACCGGTGCTGGGCTGGGGCGGGGCGCGATGGAGCGGCCTCCATGCGACAGGCACCCGCAACGAGCATGCGGCATGCGTCACATGCCATGCTGGCTGCTGTGCTGGACAGGCCAGGGAAGGCGCTGCGCGGTGGGGCATGAGCAGCGGCATCGCATGCAGGGGTGTCCCGCCCGGACTAGGAGCGTGCGTGGCGCTGCCGCTGGGCGCTGGGCGGAGACGAAAGCAGGGAGGCACGGGCAAGGCCAGCTGGACGCCAGCCGAGTAACTTGCACGTTTCCATGCGCACAGCTCTCAAGCACCCGAGCAGCCTCGATGCCTCTCAATCCAGTGTTTCTTCCAGCCACCCACCCACCCGCCACGCCTCCAGCGAGCGCGCCTCATCAGCGCAGGAGGCTGGCCAGCCCAGCACGCAGGGACACATGGAAGGGTGGACCAGGGGTCGTATCTTCCATCGATTTGATCGATTTGATCGATTCCATTTGACCACAATCGGACCCTGA
>BDDC01001593.1:8194-23154 GCA_001662425.1 Chlamydomonas sphaeroides
ATCCATCACTGCCGTGTCCGCCCGCCTTCGCAATCCGCTTGATGCCAGAGAAAGATGGAATGTTGTTACAGTGTCAGCTCAGGGTTTGTCGGCTCAGCTGCTGTTGGTTCCGCCCAGGGTCATTTCCGAGGTGCCGGGCGGGGCATTCAGACACCTATGACCCCCTGCCTCGGTGCGCCACCGATCTTAGGCGACAGCACAGTTAAATGAGCTGCCCCTCAGCGCTGCCTTGAGACCGGGATTGTTGCCGCGGTGAGGCATGGGTGCGGCTATCCCTTGAGGCAAGGCATACAGGGCGAGGACGTATGATATCAGTCGCACGGCGCTCTTTCGGGTTGCTGTGGCGCCGCATGACTGGAAGACTGGATGGGCATAGGCACGGTGAGGGGGGCATGCTGACCTTGTGCCGTGGCAAGGTTGGGCCGTTCGCCATGACAATGTGTGCGGTCGACACGCAGGTCGGGCAGTCACTCCGACTCTGTAAGTGGACTCGCTAAACTGGCCTGGCGGGGCTGCAGGTCGGGAGCTGCCCAAAACCGCACTGCCCTGGAAAGTAGTGTCGCCGCAATCGAGGGCGAGTGGACTGATGCAGCCGCCCCAGCCACACGCCTTGCAGGACCATGCGCATGGACCACTCGCCCCGAGCTTGACCCATGCGACACGGCCCGTGGCTGCTTCGGCGCCCGCACGAGCTCCACCATGGGTTGGGTACGTGTGGTACGGCGGCGACCGATGGGCCGCGCGTTATAGGCTCGGTCGCCGCTTGGCGCTGGTAATTACTTTGCGAGTTTCTGACGTATCCGTAACCGTCTTGCTAGCTGTGCAACACCGATAGTTCACACACGGCCACACGGCGATCCCGGGGGGCTCGCCGTCTATTATTGCAAGAAGACCACTTTCACTTGCAGGTACCTTCCTTAGCCCTAACGTAGGGCGCAATGGGGGAAACCAAGCGCCGGTCTTGAGGCATGTCTGTCACGTGCCTCGCAGCAGCATTTTCATACGACACCGGGCGCTCGCGTGGAGGCATTTCTCTTCCGGGCCTTACAGACTCAGGCATCTCTCGATGCAGAGAGGGCAGGCATCAACTCTCTCTCGAGCGGGATCTACAACCCGCCCGATCTGACACCTCGCAATGGCTCCACTGATACGCTCTCCCCTCACCATAGCAAGCAGTCCCTTTGTCGCAGGGCAGCATGGCGCAGCCGCCACTCACGCTGGCCCCATCATCGCAGTGCATGGGGTGTCCCAGTCAAGTCAGTCAGATGTCACAACGCAAAGCTCCCAGCGCCGGTGCTGCGCACGCACACCCACTCCACTCGTGCCTAGCTGCGCGCCTCTCCCTGCGGCCGCCAGCGCTCCGGGCGCGGCGCGCAGGCACGCTCGTAGCGTCCCTGCCGCCCACCGGCCCCCAGCGCAGCGTCCTCACGCCCATGCGGGGCGCTTGGCTCCTAGATCATTCACTAGATGACGAAGCGGTACGGCAGGCAAGACGCCGAAGCGCCACCCAACGCCGCCTGCACAGCTGTGCTCTCCACCCCAACTGTACCGAGGGCTATAAAGACTAGTCCGGCGCCGCAGCGGGCAGCCGACGCCGCCACCGCCGCCGGCTGCTGTGACACAACCTACTCAGCGCCAGCGTAGCCCCCACAAGGAGGCCGCGCGGCGCAGCGGCCGGCCGCGCCTCCGGGCGCCGGCTGGAGCGGGCGATGGCTCACGGCGCAAGAGCGCCAGCGCGCTTCCCGCCCAGTCCGGTGTCCGTTTAGCACTCCTGTGGACATAAATAAATCAGGGGCGCAGGTGCAGCAAGCTTCAGGTAACACGGGATCGCTCCTTCAGACATCACCAACTGTTACACGTTCCACTGCAGGTGACAGCGCCCTGGCGGTGCCATATCCATGTGCAAAACTCACATCCTCATCGTCGGTGACGACCTCGCCACGCTCGCGGCGCGCCTTGCGGAGCTTCTCCAGCGCCTTCTTCTCCTTGTTGCTCATCTTCTCCTTCTTGGGCCCCTTGACCTTGATCGTGTTGCCGAACGCGTCAATGACCTCGTCCTGGATCTTGATCTCGACCTTCTCCTTGATCGCGATCAGGTTCTCACCCTCGCGGACCTGCGTGCGCAACAGGGTGGGGGATGAGGCTCAGCGCCGTGTACCCAGTACCCCAACCGCCAACACCGCACGCCATGTCGTGAGCAATCAGTCAGCCGCAACCTTACTCCCACCCACCATCTTGCCGCCGCCGACGATCCACCGCTCATTGCACAGCGCCGAGACGAACTCGTTGTGGTGCGAGATGACGACGATGCCGCCGCCGAACTCCTTGATGGCACCCGCCAGCGCGCCGAGCGAGTCGCGGTCCAGGTAGTTTGTGGGCTCGTCCAGCACGATCAGGTGGGGGTTCTGCCACGTGGCCGCGGCCAGCACGACCTTCACCTTCTGGCCACCCGACAGACCGCGGATCTGGAAACAGAGGACGAGGGATCGAACAGGACAGGAGAGTCAGTGAACGCGCGAGCACACCGCTAGTCAACTCAGCCTCGCGTAAGGTGTAGCCAGAGAACGGCCGACTGCCGCACATGAGCAGCAGACAGCTCCTGCGTGCCCTTGGTTGCTGTGGGCGCCGCACCTGGCTGTGCAGCGCGAACTCGCTCTCCAGGCCGAGGTCGTCCAGGTGCTTCTGGATGGACGCGGTCGTGAGCGGGCGGGAGAACAGGCCCAGGGCGGCCGCCTCCTTGATGTCGATCTCGTTGACCATCTTCTCGTAGCTGCGAGACAGGGCGGGGTACACAGGCAGGGGCAGCACGCAACCGGTCACCACGGGGGCCACAGCGCACCAGACGCCGCGTGCAGCACGCGAGCTGAATGCGCAGGTGCCCCATTCGCTCTGCTTCGGCACCCCACTGCGAACTTCACTCATGCCCCAGCAGTGTGCTCACCCGAGCTCCACCAGCTGGTCGCGCGACATCCAGGTGTTCTGGTCCGAGGTCGTGTTGGCCCACTGCACCTCGTACTCGTACGACTTCTTGAGCTTGCGGCGGGCCAGCAGCTTCTCCACGCTGCGCTTGACCTGTGGGGTTGCAGAACACGCGAGAAGCGGCAGTTGTGAGCCGTCGGCAAATTAGCACGCACATGCCACGCTCGCTGCATGTTCACCACACGTGCTCAAAACCGGCGCCGCCCCACGGTCGCGCGCCGCAGCGCACCAAGCGTCGCCGTCCCCAGACCATCCCGCCCACGCACCTTGGGGTCCTCGCCAACCTGGACCTTGGCCTCGGCCAGCTTCTTGAGCTCCTCCTCGGTCAGGCGGGTCTCCTTCTCCTGGGCCTCGCGGTCCTCACCAGGCGCGAAGCGCCACTGGATGTACTCGTTGGGCGTCTGCAAGGCGCGGCACGGACCAGTTCATGCCGCCTTCCCGGGCACAAGGCAACGCGCGCTGCACAGATAAGCTTCTACAGTGACATCCTTTTCCCACAGCCGCCGAGCCGCCGTGCCGTGCCACCCCCTCATCTTCCCCGCTGGCTCTCAACAAGCAGCCGCGCCTCGCACCTTGTCCAGGTGCTTCTCCAGGTGGTGGAAGGCGTGCTGCGCCACGTAGGCGATGCGCAGGTTGGGGTGCTTCCAGACCGTGCCGGACACGGGCTCCACCTCGCCGGTGAGCACCTTGATCAGCGTGCTCTTGCCGGCGCCGTTGGGGCCGATGCAGGCCACGCGGGAGCTGAGCGTGCAGTAGGCGGTGGCGTTCTCGAAGATGAGGCGGTCGGTGTTGGGGTACTTGTAGCTGACGCGGTCGGCCTTGAGAATGGCCTTGTCCTTCGTCTTGACACCCTCCAGGTAGCCTGCGACGAGAAGGCGGAGTGGGAGGCGGAAGCGGTGCACGCCGTAAGTGGCGAGCGCGAAGTGCCCGTTGCAGGGGGTGGCGCTGCATCCATTCGTGCAAAATGGCGCCCCGGCGGCTGACACGGAGGCAGCGAGCACACATGGCAGGCCCAGAGCGAGCCAAACGCTCACCGGGCTCGGGCAGCTTGAACGTGAGCGTCGAGGCCGTCAGCTCGTAGTAGGCCTGCGCCTCGGGCTTCTGCTTGACGAACTCCGACAGGTTGCCCTTGTACACGCGCAGTTTGCGGTTGTTGTAGTCGATGATGTGCGTGCACACGTGGTCCAGGAAGCCGGAGTCGTGCGACACGATGATGGCCGACACGGACGTCAGGCTGGTCAGGTAGTCCTCGAGCCACTTGACTACGCGGCAGAGGTGGGAGGCATGAATGGGGACGACGCGTTGGGTTGTTGGGGCGCGGTGCACATCGCAGGAGGGCGTCGCACACAAACAGGAGGAAGCAGCACACGGCCCGGCATGCTAGGGCCAGCTGGGCGCCTGGCTCACCGTTGTTGACGTCGAGGTGGTTCGTGGGCTCGTCCAGCAGCAAGATGTCGGGCTTCATGAGCATGCAGCGGGCCAGCGCCAGCTTCATCTTCCAGCCACCGGACAGCGAGCCGACGGGCTTGTTCTGCGGGGTCGCAGGGGCAGGGGCCGTGTTCAGGCGCCGCAAGCTGTGGAGTAGAGGCCAGCGCTGCAACGCAGCTGTGCGCAGGAGTGACAGCGGTCGGCGCCGAGTGCGCGGCTGCTGGCCCACGCCCCAGCGGGTGGCTGTGCACTACTCACGATGAGGTTGTCGTCGAAGCCGACGGACGTGAGCATGGTCAGGACCTCCTCCTTGGTGGTCTTGACGGCGGCCTGGGAGGCAGGACACAGCAGCGGCGAGCAAGCGTTAGGCTACCGATCCGCATGAGGCCAAGGGCACCGACCAACCGGCGGGCGAGCGTCGGCACATACGCACCTGCCCCTACTCTTCCTCGGTGTCCTTGCCCCTATCTCCCTTGCTGTCGTCCGTGGGTGTCCTGGCCAAGCCCCGTTACCCCGCCCCGCCCTCTACTGCCGAGGCTCAGCCGCCGGCCTGCCTCCACCACACCTGCAGGTTCTCGTCGGCGAAGACGAAGTCCACGCAGCCCAGGTCCGACAGCGAGCCGTCAATGTCGTGCTCCACGTACACCGTGCGCAGCACGTCCTTGGGCGGGAAGCCGTCCACCTACACACAACAAACGAAGAGCGCATTGAGGAGACGGGCCCATCAGCGTTTGCCCAACCACCACCTCTGATCCCCTGCTCCCAGGCAGACCCTGGCGGGATAGACGACCCGTGCCAATGCCGATGCCGCGCACCTGGCCGTTGGCAATGGCACGCATGAGCGTCGACTTGCCCACGCCGTTGGGGCCGCACAGGCCGTAGCGGCGGCCACGCTTCAGGCGCAGCGCGGCGTTGTTGAGCAGAATCTTGGCACCGTACGCCAGCGAGAACTCGCAGTTGCACAGCTCCTCGCCCTCCTCGTCGTCGAAGTACTCGGTCGACTTGACCTGCGCGACCGCGACACGCAGAACACGCGGGGTCAGCGCGTTCGCTCTGGCCAACGCTGCCCCATCCCACGCTGCGCGCCGGTTCCTTGCCAGAGCTACTGCTTCACGGCTGAAATCAGTGGCTGCCCATGCCCAGCACCAACCTCTCCCAGGTGCCGTCACGTATAATGTCCCCAGACGAAGCGAACCCACCTGGACCTCGGCGAAGCACTTGTCGCACAGCGTCTTGGCGATGGTCGCCAGCGTGGCCGTCTCCACGAACGCGCCCAGGTAGTAGACCAGGACCTTGTCGCGCCACTCCTCAATCTCGAAGTTCTTGTTGTTCGTCAGGTTGGCGACCAGCGCGGCGGAGTAGTCCAGCGCGGCGTAGGCCTCGGGGACCAGGCCCTGCAGCACGAGGGGGGCACGGCTTCGTCAGCAACCTCAGCCACGATCCCGCACATGCACCCTGGCCCGTACAGCACACGCGCGGCCCCAAGCGCCCACCGCCGCACCTTCTTGCCCTCGGCCGAGCCGGCCAGCAGGTCGTGCAGGCTCTTGAGCGCGGCGCCCTTGTCCAGGGTCTTGGCCAGCTTGGCCTTGCCCTCCGTGTCAATGTGCTGCAGCGTCTTCTGGCAGGCCGTGGCCACCTTGCGCAGCTCGGGGTCGGCAGCGTCGGCGGCCACCTGCCAAGGCGACGTAGCGCAGGGCGCATGTCAGGGGCGCGCATAAGATGACCGTCCAAGAACGCCCGGGCCGGTTATGAATATGCAGCAGCAACCACAAGCTTTCGCCCTTAGACTAGTGCCCGCCCGTTGCCTCACTCCCGACCGTCCGTTCGCTATCCCATTTGCCCCGACCCGCCGTCCGTGCGCGTTGCTGCGCACCTTCTCGATCTCGGGCATCAGGCGGGGCAGGAAAACCAGCGCCTCAGCCGGGTTCTCCACCAGCTTGGACATGTTGTCGGCGATGAGGGCCGCCTTGCGCTTGATGGCGGTAACGCGCTCGCGGAGGCCGCGCAGCAGCAGGGGCACCATCAGCGCCAGAGCGGGCGCCTCGACCTGACGGAAGGCAAGGAGAGCGCAGGAAAACACGAGGTCAAGCGCCGAGTGGGCCACAACACAGCTGCACAGCCGCGGCCCGGCCGCATGCCGATGGCGCAGCCTCGGGCAACGCGATGCTAGCCTTGGCATCCCCCCGCTTGCCCTCCTACCCTCCCACCTCGTCTCACTGCCCCCGCGTCTAACAGCCACCGCGCTCTTCACCTTCCCCCCACTCCATGCTTTGAGCCTCCATCGCCGTCCAACTTTCCCCGAGGCCAGGCGGGCCCGCTTCCCCGCCACCTTTCCCATCCCATCCTCTCTTCTGCTCACCGCCTGCACGAAGGTGGTCGACGCCAGCTTGTGCACCGTGTCCTGCACCTCGTCGGGGTGCGCGATGGAGCGCAGGATGAGCGGCACCATGGCCTCAATGTCGCGGTTGCCCACCAGCGAGCACGCGACGGTCATGCACTGCAGGGCCACGTCCTGCGCATTGGAGCGGGGGCAACGGCATGCCAGGCGAAGTGAGGTGAGGTTCACCAACGCAACTTGCTTTCAATTACGCTCAGCGTGCCTGCGCAACGCGCTGCACAGGTCCCGGCCCGTCGGAGTGGGTGGCACACCTTGACGCTCTGCTTCGAGTCGTTCATGCAGCCAGAAACGGCGGGCACGATGTCGGGCAGCGCGCGGGTGATCTGCTTGGGGTGCATGCCGACCAGGTCCTTGACCAGGTTGAGCGACGCCTCCTTGGTGGCGGGGTGCTTCTTAGTGTCCATGCACTCGAACAGGTAGCCCAGCACCGTGTACACGGCGTGCGGGTTGATGATGGTGATCAGCGCCTTGGCGGCCGACTCGGCGGCGGCCTTGACCTCGGGCTTCTGTGGGGCGGCACGGGAAGCGTAGGTCGAGGGGGTTCGGAGGTGCGGGGGACCGGAGAGGGGCTGGGACAGCAGGGACAGCTGCGGTAGTGGGGCTGAGACTGACAGGGCAGCCATCCGGGCAGACTCGCACCTTGTCACCGCACTGCTCCAGCACGGCGGGCAGCAGCGGGGTCAGGAAGGGCTCCGCGGCCGAGCCGATGGTGTCGCAGATGGCCTGGAAGGCCGCCAGACCAGCCTGGCGGGCATTGGCGTTGGCCTTGTCCTCGATGCAGGACTTCAGAGCCTGGGTGGCGCCAAAGCCCTGTAGGAGAGGAGATGGCACAAAGCGCATCCATCAGCTGGGCAGGTGCGAGGAATAATGCACGAGTTCGCGCAAGCTGATGTTGATGATCAATCAGGCATTCGATTAAAGCATTGCAAGTGCTCACCTTCGCGCCAGCCTTCTTGAGGTGCGCGGCCAGGTCCGCAGCGACCGAGGCATCACCGCCAGCGAGCTTGGCAATGATCTCCGCAGACGCCTTGGACTCGGGCACTGCGCAGGAGAAAAGGCGCGCCAAGAGCCGTTATTGGCGCCAAGCGGTCGCTCATTGCAGCGGCGGCCGGCTGCGCAACGGCCCGCCGTTCGGCGTATGGCCTTGTGGCTTCAACCAAAGGACATGACGCAGCAATTGGGCCGGGGACATGGGTCCAGAGCGCTAAGAGAGGCGCCAACGAGCTGAGTCGCCCCATCAATCCAGCAAGGAACTTACGCTCGGCGACCTTCGAGCTGACCTCCTCAATCCGAATCACCAGATCGGCCTCGGTGGACATCCTTTCGGGATTGCTTCACAGACCGAAGGTACACTGACTCGTGCTACTCTGCGCGGGCATGCGGAGGAGCAGGAGAGAAGCAGCAAGTTGGTCCAAGCCTTGCAGCGCGTACTCCACGAGCGCCAAGGAACGCGCCCAGGGGCGCTCGCTGGGCGCGAACTCCGCGGTCGGCCACCCCAACAAACTGCATCCAGCCGCTACTATGGCGCCGCCAGCCCAATTGCCTGGCTTTGAAGCCAATTAGCTTAGTCTGCTCGTTGTAAGACTAGGAAACTAAACTGCTAAGAGGTGGAGCCGCCGGGCCCGCACCTGAGGTAGCAAGCGAGCAGGACGGCGCTAGGGCCGTGTGTCTGTGGGAGCGAGGTGCCAGGTGTATGCCTGGGCTTAAAGTGCCTTGGCAAGACATCGCCCGGCTGCTATCATACCGTTGGGTGCGCGCATGGGCCAAAAAGGGCGCATGGCGCGAAATCCGCCTGACGGTGCTTCTAGCGCTCCCAGACTTGGCTGTGTGGCTAGATATACATATGCAAGGAGCTTATGCAGTGCAGCGGCTTGTTCGGCCGGACGGACCCAAGGGACGTTTGCGGTCGCCGCCATCAGCGATGCCGACGATCCCACTGCGACCGAGTGTGTCGCCAGGACGGCGAAACAACCAGCATATGTTGGCGTCACCAATTGTAGTTTCAACTAGGCAGGTCCTTCGTTGGTCCAAGTACACATGCGTGCCCCGGCCGCCGTCAGGCCCTCGTCTCCTCCCCCCGCTGTCGCCTCCCGCCCTGCTACCCACTATCGATACCTCTGCGTGGCCTTGTCTGCACTTTGCTTGCCGTTACCGGGCTTGCATCGGCCCGGCCCCTACCATACGTCCTCACGCATGCATCGCCTGGACGCTGGTCCCTCGCGGTCTCCCATGCTCGCGGCGTGCCCCCAGCCTCTTCTCGCCGGCAGTTCTCGTCTCTGGACTTCCTTGCTTGCCGTGTCTGCTCTAGCCCCGTGCGCCCGTTCGTGACATCCCCCCACACACATTGACACCCGCGGCATTATCAAAGAATGAAGGTGGCGCCCTCTTGCCTTGTGCCTGCTGCCGGCCCTTGTCCTTCATTTCATGGGGGCGAGGCCAGGAACCCCCTGGGTGGTTACTACAGATGCCCGTCGAGGGGGTTACAGACGCCATTCCCAGCACGCAGGATGCTCTTCATAGCCAGGGGCAGCCCGTCCTGGGTTAAGTTGATTTACCGTAGGGTGAGGGCACGGAGGTCGGTGTGCCCGAGACCCCTTATATAGTCTCAGCTACAACAGCATAATGACCGACGGTGTGCGTCTGTTCTGGGTGGCCTCTTTTGGGGGCGAGCCATGCACCCATGCGCAGCTGGGACAGTTGATTGAAAGCCAGAGACGGCAACTTGCGCAGGTCAGCGCGCAGGGGCTTGGTGGGAATGTGCCCTGCCATGCAGGGCAGGGCAGGGCTGTGCGGATGGGCAGGCATCGACAGCGCGGCAAGTCCAATTGTGGTTGGGGTGTAGTCACAGAGTATGGTGCCCAGGGCTAGGGCTTTCAATGAAGGACCAGCGTGGAAGTCACAGGGCGACAGGGGCTGCCAGGGCGCACGCGCAGCAAGCGGGCAGGCAGCGAGGTGGGCGGAGCCTGGCGGAGCGCGCGAGCTTTCTTTCGGGCGTTGGGGCATTCAGGCACACTAGAAAACCCAATATGAACCAGCGTCGCAGTCAGGGTAGGGTACCCAGCTACCCATCGCCGCATGGACATTCGCCGAGCTCGCTCAGGGTTCCCCCCTGTGGTATATGCCCCTCCAACGCAGGCTGCTGTTGCAACTGCCATTTCTTCCCTCTCACCGACCTCCCGACCTCCCGACCTCCCAACCTCCCGATCTCCCGACCTCCCGATCTCCCGACCTCCCGACCCCCCGACCTCCCGACCCCCCGACCTCCCGACCCCCCGATCTGCCTGCGGGTGCTGCTGCCGTGCGCCGCGGGCTCGGGGCTGGTGCGGAAGGCTAAGACTAAGAAAGGAGGAGATAGCGGAGGGTAGGCGTCGGAGATAGCGGAGGGTAGGCGTCGGCGAGGCCGGAGCACAGGCCAGAGGCTGCCCACCCCCGGGGGCGCGGGCGCGGCGCCGGCGCGGTTGCTGTGTGCTCCTGTCTGTAGCCAGAACCAGCGCGGGCCCGTGGCTGGGTCCTGTCACGGAGCGCGGAGGAGTGCTGTGCTGCCTTCGCGAATTGCCTTATTTTTGGGTCCGCGCAGTGGGCAACGGAGGGCTCTGGGCTGAGCTGGCGTGCGCTATTGCACGGTGTGGCTGCAGGTTGTGAGCTACCTCAGCTTATGTGGCCGAGGGGGTGGGACGGCGACGGGTTACAGGGTTGACAAGGGTGGCCCCATTCCCACCCGGAATGGGAGAAGGGACGTAGCCCCCACTCAGTCCTTCATCGGGGGCTGCCGCCCTCCCCCACAAACTGGGCTACTTCAGTTTTGGGGCGTCGCTTGCGTAGGCGCCCACCACCCCCTCAATCAGCGCTCTACGTGCCGGCACTCGTCGGGGGCGCGAACCTTGGCCTCATCACCCTGACATGGCCGGGGCACACTTGAATGCCAAGACCTGGCGGGCCCCCCGGCCCCGCCCCCGGCTTCGCGCTAGTATAAGCCTACGGCCGCTTCAACAACAGCTATCGCAACAGCCGCCGACAGACGCAGAAGAGCCGCTAAGGCAAGCAACAGCTTGCGTGTCTTTCAAGCAGTGTGCCGACACCCTGCCGCTACAGTTGGCTGCTTGGCTCTCAGCGCGAGGAGGCCTACCCAGCCTTCCACGGCCCTTGGCTTGCAACATTTTGTTCGCTGGCCTGCCGCGGCTTGCCACATGCGGCTTGCGGTGCGCCACCGCAACATGGTACCCTTCAATGACTTCCACGCTGGTTCTAAAGTAAAAAGCCACCGTGACATACACACACGACGTTCTCCATGGCGGCGCTGGGTTTCGCTTCCCGCACCGGCGCACCTAAATGCATCTCTGCGTCGTATGCACGACCGACGCGTCATCAATCCTGGGTATGCCGCGTGGTTCGTGCTTATTATATGTTACCTATTTGTGAACACACAAGGCGGGGTACCGATCCCCTTCGACGCGGCGCTGGGCTTCGCTTCCCACACCGGCCACCTGAACGCATCCCTGTCTCCTACGCACGACCGGCGCATCATCAACACAGGGCGTGCCTCGTGGAGCGTGTTGAATTCACTTAAACGCCAACACATATCCGGCTGGTGTCGGACCGTGCAACAACAACACCTCCACACTACCACTACGCCACAAGAAAAGCAGCAACCCCTAGTAGCCCTCGGCGCTGCCACCCTTGCCGCCGGCCTGCCTCGCCGCGGCCTAGCGTAGTCAATCCGTGTCACCACACCTCACAACGCCAACGCTTGCATGAGCTTGGCCGCCAGCTGGGGGGCCTCCGCCACCAGCTCCTCGATTGCGCCCATGTCCACCTCCTTCCGCCACTGCACGAAGCGCCCCTTGAGCCCCGGCACCAGCGCCGCCAGCATATTCCGCTCCGCCCACGCCAGATCCGACACCACGCTCGCAGGAATCGCGGCCGCCAGCAGCTGCTGCTGCAGCGGCCCCGTCAGCACCGCCGATAGCAGCAGCCGCGCCGCCAGCGCCACCACTGGCCGCAGCAGCGCCGCCGGCGCAGTGGGGAGCTTGTACGGCTCTCCCTCCGCGGCTGCGATGCCGTACATGCAGTTGAGCAGCCAGGCGAACGCCTCAGGGTCGGCGTCGTTCAGGGCGACCTCAGCGGCATCGCTGTCGCCAAAGGCCCCGCCTGGCGCAAGCAGCGCCCGGAAGTACTCCGAGCATGCGGCCAGCAGCGCGCGGTGCGGCGTGAAATCGCGCGCCCTGTCGCCCTCGCCCACGCGGACGCGCACGGTCGGGCTGCCGCTGCCGCCAGCTGCCGCTTGCGCGTGGGCCGTCAAGGCCAGGAGCTGGCTGAGGCGAGGGCAGGGCATCGGTCGCTCGAACGGTGGCCAGTGGTTGCCCAGGGCGTCGGCGCTGGCCAGGAAGGGCTGCGGGCCGGAGATGATGATCAGGGATTTGCTTGTCGAGTCGTTGGCTGCAAGCTCGCCACTAGGCAGGCAGCAGAAGCCAAACAGCGGTTTGGGCAGGCCCGTTACCACCGTGCGCACGACGCCAGCCGCGTCCACGCAACGCAGGCGGCCGGCGTCCGACACCCACACCTCGCCGCCAGCTGCGGCGAGAAGCGAGTCAATGCCAGTGAAGCGGGCTGCGGTGCCGTTGCCGTCTGTGACACCACTTGCATCCCAGCTGCCGGCCAGCAGCTCCAAGGTCGCGCTGTTGCCGAGCTGGCTGCCGCCATCGAGCCGCACGCGCCACAGCGCCGTCTTGGTGGCGGCCACGAGCGTGCCGGATGCAGCGTCGTAGGTGGGGTGCCACCACTCCTGGGCTTGCGGGCACTCGGCCCCCGTCAGCGTCTCCACCTCACGCGTGCGGGCATCGAGGCGGCGGATGCGGCGCCCGCTGATCACGAAGACGGCGCCCTTGCCGTCCGTCGCAAGAGCCCCGCATCCTCTGAAGCGGGCCGCGGCGCCAACCCCGTCCGCATCGCCAGGCTCCTCTGCCCTGCCAGCGACCAGGCTGGCGGCGCCGCTGGGGTCGAGGCGCCAGACGGTGTGGTCCTGCCTGAAGAAGATAGCTCCGGTGACCGGCTCGAAGACCGCGTGAATGAGACCGTTCCTGAGCTGCGCCGGACCGGCGATGGCCAGCGGCTCACCCAATGTGCCATCCGCCGCTAGCGGCCGCACCTCGCTCTTGCCGTTCGGCAGAGTCGTTGATATCAGCACCTCCGGGCTGCCTTGCCCCGAAACGCTGGGCCTCACGACAAAGCTTGATCGCACGTGCACTCCGGACCAAGCTAAGGCGCGGGAGGTGTAGGTCATGGTTGCGGAACTGCGACTGTGTGTCGCTATTGGTAGGACTACGTGGCGTGTGCATATGTATGAAACGAAATTGGCGCTATGGCATGGGCAAGTAAACAATCGCATGCTTCGCTGGGTTTGCTCGGAAGCTGTACGGAGCTGGGCCTACATGGTCCGAGCCTGCGGTCAATCGCCCGGCAACCGCATTTAAGTGACCGGTGTCAGCAGCAATGCATGCAATCTAAATCCTGTCGGGCCTCAGTCCGTGCATAGCGGTCATCGAGTGGCGACCCGCAACGACCCGAAAGCGGTAGGATGCGGTGTAGACTGCTCCCCCTTGACGAGGTGAACAGCTTAAGCGCGACCGCTTGGCCGAGGCGCATGCAATGCGCACCTTTCTTTCCGTTGGGCGCGACAAGCCATCGCTGTGCTCCTGCCCAAAGCGGACCCCAGGCAGCCGGCGACGGCCGGCGGCAGGCGGGCCCTCCCAGGCCCTACGCCCCTGCTTGTCAGCAAACGGCAGCAGCCTCTATCACGGAGTCGAAAGCTACAACCAGGACTCGCCAAGCGGCCTGCGTCCGCAGCCACTGCCAGCGACCTGGAGACTGAGTGCAGCTTACTGCCCGAATTATTTATGACCGCACGGATGGGCCCGGCCTGCCCCGGCCCCGCCAAGCACCGGCAGCTCTGGCGCTGTGCCAACAGAGCGGGCGGTGTTGGCCGGCCAAGCACAGCGTAGGCCTGCCCAACTGCCCCCGGCAGGAGGCTTTAGCTCGCTTGTACACCCATCAGAACCAGCTGATTCGTACCCGGGTACCCGGGGATGTCCTAGTGGGTATCTGCTCCGGCTGCAGGGGAGCTCTCCTGCTGCGCTTGGGTTGTGGGCGGGGCCAAGATTTTACCCTGGCATCGGCTCAGCAGCAGCAACGCCTTTGAAGTCGAGTCAAGAGGCGACGGTGACGGCCGGTGCCAACCCGCCAACAACCTGTTCCGAACGACCCTGCATGCACCTCAGCGACACATGGCCGCGCCAGACCGCTTTGCTCCATCAAAGCGCATGTCAGTGACAGTATCATGCGTACAAGAACGAATAGAGGGCCGCGCTGCCGGTGCAGGGGCGCCAGCTCGCAGCAGGCGGGCGACCTCGTCGCAGGCCACCGTCGACACTCGACAGCTCCTCAGCTGCGAGCGGAACATGAACGGGAGCGCGCAACATGATAGTGCTGCTCTTGCAGCATCTTCCACAGGGCGCGACGCGCTGACCGCGTGCGGAAGGCTAAAAGTGAGAGGGCTTCCGTGCATGGGGTCAACCTCCGCGAGCCAATTGCGAAGTTTTGGTGCGTACTGGAAAGCATGCAATGTTGCATGATGCCCTTGCATGTGCGAGGCGGTGTGAGGCCCCGCGTTCGAGGTCCTCCGACGGTGTACGGGGCCCTCCCATTCGTGCACGACTTCTTAAGCTCGCAGCCCACAACTATTTGGCGAACAATACTTTTCTGCCCACGAGCCCACTTGAGCACATTCTGATTCAAGTCGACCCAAGCGACCCGTACCGCGTTCCTTGCGTTTCGCAACCGTCTTTCACGTCAAGGTGCGCGCCGCGATTTAGTGGTGCGACAATAAACCTCAGCCTAGCTCGGAGCAGCTTCCGCTGCTTGGACCCTGTGCCGGCGGACTTTCGTGGTCTCCTGGCTGGATGTTGGTCACCGAGCTCAGCAGCTGCGCAGACCCTAGGCAGACGCAGCGGGCTCGTTGTAACCATGCCAGTCTGCACTGATCGGACGCTGACGGCACACCATCCCTTGACACGCCCGACCGTGCAGGTTTTTGAACCCTACCCCGCACCTGCGGCCACTTCCGTCGCGACCCGGCAAAGATGAGCACCGACGCCAACAT
>BDDC01001594.1:2646-23097 GCA_001662425.1 Chlamydomonas sphaeroides
CAGTCTGTGCAAGTCGTTGGTTGTCCGCGGCAGTGGGAAGGAGCGCGTTGAGGATCTGGATATCTTGGTGCCGCAGGTGGGGGCTTGGGGCCGGAGCCGCGGCCTGGGTGGGGTGCGCGGGGACGCAACCGGTACTGCCTCCTCGGTCGCGAGATGCGCTCGGCTGTCCAGACTTGGGCGCTGCGGTCGTGCGAGGAGCGCTCATTGCCCGTGTGTTGCAGATGTTCTATGCATGAGTCTGATGTGATACACCACACGCCGTGGGAGCTGAAGACGGACCTAGTACGGCTTTACGTACACGCGTGCACGATATATGCGGCATAGGCGTACGTGCGCCCAAGCCATGCGCCCCAGCTAGCCATGCGCCTGGTGTTTCTGTGCGTGGAAACAATGATGCCGCTGTGTTGTGCTCAATTCGTACGCTGCAACAGGCTCTCCTGCGCTGCAACGCATTTTCTTACTGCCTCCCATCGTCACACACATACCTTGAGTTTGCGCGTGCGCAGGCGTGCGCGGGACCGCCGACGTTGGCCGCTTTATTTGGAAATCGCACATCTCTATGCATAGCATCTACGTACGTACACTATGCACATCTCTTGCGCTGGAGCTAGAGACATGGCCGGATATATAGTGTGCAGGCAGGCTCTAAAACGTAAACCTGTTGCGGCTGCCCAACACGCCATGGCATATGCCACTGCACACCAAGCTTAGATCATATGCATATTTATCCACAGCGGGACGCATATGTTCGTCGCGCGCGCTGGGTTAGTGGGTTTTGGCGCAATTTACCGATTGAGCTATGTGCATAAATAGCTGAGTAACGTCGTTGCACACAGTATGGCTGGGCGACGTCGTTGACCTAAAACAGAAATAAACTGCCAGCGGCAAATTGCTGTGACGGTCGGCATCAAAACGCGACGAAAATTGACGTGCCAGTGCCCTGATAACTACCCGTCGGCTTTGAGACCTAGCGCAGCTCACCGCGCTGCGAAGCAGACACCATTGATGCTAGCATCGGAGCTGCCAAGGGAGCTGTCCCTGTCTTTGCTTCTTTTCATAGTTGTACTTAGTACATCACATGTAGAAGCTGCGACTCCTGGCATCAGACGCTTGTACCAGTTGTGCACCACGCCTTGCACCAAGGTCGACCGCCACGCGGACACCACAGCGCTGCCCATCGCTGGCAACGACGGCTTGCCTGAGGGAGAACAGCCACGATACGGTGCGCTCGCCGGGGTTTTGCGCTGTGGTCGCTCTCGCCCTCCTGTGCCATTCCTGACCGCTAGCCCCCCGAACGTCCCGGTCCTTGCGACTCATCCACCCCGTGCCTCACCGTCGCAGCTGCCACGAGCTCTAGCAGCTGGAAGGAGTGGGCCTATGCGGCCATCACCGGGCGACAGCTGCGCCAGCAGCTGACTAGCCACGCTCGGCGACCTAGTACCCGGGCCCTAAGCGCCTCCAGGGTGCGTGGGGCGGCCACGTCCGGGTAGAGGATCGCAACTGCCACTAATGCTAGCTAGCCTTAACACAGCTGGCACAGGGCGGGCGGGCCATCCCGCCTCCACCCCGGCTCATACACCAAGCTTGCCACTCCCCTCCCTGCTGAAGAGCCGTGGCGCACGGGTCGTCAAGCAGGACAGCGCCGGGGTTGTGAGGAAGGGCGGCATTCCGGCGCCCGCCAACTCTACGGCCTACACCGCATCACGCTATGACCTCATGATCCCCCTGGACGGACCCAACCGGACAGAATGGGCCGACTTCCTCACGTGCGTGACCAGGCCCCGTGGGGTGACGTGCCTCACCGCCGCACCTCAGCCGTACCTCCTCACCCGGGGGACGTGTCTCCAGCTCGCTGTGGCACAGGGACACGCCACTCGCTGCCGTTGCTTTCCCACTTCGCACCGCAGGGCGAGCCTCGAGCACGACCTCAAACCCTGGCGCGAGCGGGCGCCACTGAGGACGGAGGACATCGTCCCCACCTTCGAAGCCGTGGCCAAGGTGCGGCCGTGCATGTGGGCGCGCTGCCGCAGCAAGCGGCTATTTGTTCTAGACCCAATCATGTCATCAGCCAGGGGCCAGGGCGCGCTGCCCGCCCACAGCCAAGGACTAGGGCGCCGCAGGGGCCGGGGCGCTCTGCGACGACCCGGGGCCGGTCCGCTCTGACACGACGCGGGGTAGGGGCGCTCTACCGCGATCCGGGGCCTGGGCGCTCTGCGACGACCCGGGGCCGGTCCGTTCTGACACGACGCGGGGCCAGGGCGCTCTGCCGCGATCCGGGGCCTGGGCGCTCTGCGACGACCCGGGGCCAGGACTTGCTGCAGCAGCCGGAGGCCGCAGCCGACGATCTGAACATCTGATGTGGGCCAGCGGGGCCCGCTTGCTGGCTGCTGCTGCGTGGGGCGCATGCAGCCGCGCAGTGTGGGCAGTGTGGGCAGTGTGGGTCGGCCGGGGCCGCGAGCAGTGGCGCACTGCGCCTGGGGATCTTCTCTGGGTGATGCTCGTGGGTCTCGCCCTGCATCGTCGTCGCCCGCCGCCCTGCCTGCCTACCCGCTGCGTGCGCCCTGCGCGCTGGCTGCTGCCCCGGTGCCGCGCATGGCAGGAGCTCAAGGACAAGGCGGTGGCCAAGGTGGGGGCGTTGCGGCCGGCAGGCTGACCCGCCAGCGACAAGCAACCACCGCTGGCGCTAGTCCGCCGACACGCGCAATCAAGTGATTTGCCACCGCCACCCTGCCTGACCCCACTTCTGCATGCTGGCCTTTGTCATGTTGTGCTTCCCCGCCGCCCCGTCCCCGGCCGCTGTATGTATGCCTCCCCAGCTGCTGCTGGTGTACAACCGCACGCTGTATTGGCTGGACAACATTGACAGTCCGCCGCAGCGATACGGGAACCGCACCAAGTCCTTCTCCAACTATGTGGGTCGGCCACAGGCGTTCAATGCGCCACAGTTGTGCACCGCGAGCGCCGCCGCGCGTCCTCGCCGTGCTCAGCATAGGGGCAAAACGCTCACCGAAACGCGCGTGTTGCAGGAGATTGTGACGCCACACACATCAGGGGATGTGTCCACACGTTTGCGCCTCCGCCCTAAGCGCAGCCTGGGCCCCAAGCTTCGTGTCCTCCCAACCTCACCATCCGAACCAGAAAAAGGCCTTCGCTGAGGCCATGGGCCCTGCACTTGCGGCCGGCAACATACGCCTGCCCAACGCCCTGCTGGTATACAATACCCACGACAACGGAATGCGGTAAGCGTACCGTACAGCAAAGACATATGTGCTGCAGGGGCGGCCGCGTGCATCCACAGAAACCGCGTCACGCCCGCAGCGCGAGTGCCGATATGTGCCCACGGCGTTCGTCGATGTTAGCAATTCCCTCTGCCCTCCGAGCCGTAGGCTGGGCGCGCCCTGGCGTAACGCAAGCGCGCCCATCTTCAGCTTGTGCAAGTCGTCCGCCAACCGCAGCGGCAGAGGCAAGCAGCGGGTGGAGGACTGGGACATCCTGGTGCCCCAGGTAGGGTTGGGCTCGTACAGTGCTCGCTGCCGTCCTGCCTAGCGATGGGCGCTACAGCTGTGGCTCAGGAGCGGCCCGGTCCACCGCTCCGTCCTGCCGTACGTGCGTCGCAGATGTTCTACGAGTCGGATGAGATACACCACACGCCGTGGGAGCTGAAGAAGGACCTAGGTGAGGCTGGACCGGAGCGAGGGGAGCTCGGTGCGCATCCGCTAGGGACCTCGGCCCCCCGAACCCCGAAGCCGCTTCACTCTCCCATTCTTGCCCTGGGCGGCCCTGGCGCTGTCCCAGCAGCTCTGGCCCCACTGCTGGGCGCTGGCTCTGTTGGAGCCGGCACGGCGAACCTGAATCAGGGTCTTGGGCATAGCAGCCTTAGCAGCGTGGCATAGCAGGGGCCAGGGGCCAGGGGTGCTCGCTCTGGATGGCGAGGGTCCTGGTCCCTAACCAGGCCCAGTGCGCTATAAGGACCCTATACTAGGGCCGTGGCCATCGCGGCCCCATCCCTTGCCTAGCTAGCTCGTGGGTATATCCCCATTCATTCTTATTCCACAAAAAGCTGGCTCATGCGGCCGGCCCGGGGCGGCGCGGGCCGCCGCTGCCCCCGGCCTTGCCTGGTCACGGCTGCTGCCGTGTGGCGACAGCACTGGAAGGCTGCCTGGTACCAAGCGAGCTCCCCAGAGGTGCACCATGTACCATGCCATTCATCCCCCTGCTGCACGACCGCATATATACCCTAGCGGCCCGTGCCCGGGTGCACTCCCCACCGTACGTGCAGCCTTCTTTCGGGGCGTCGCGACGTGCTCGCACATCTGGGAGTGGCGCTACAAAGTATCGGACGCCTGCCCCAGGAGGTACCTGGCCTACATATCAGGTGCGGCGGCCGGCACGGATGCATCGGTTCGTTCTGTGGAAGGGCATGCCACCGTTGCAGCAGATCCCACCTTTCCCTTCCTGCCAAGGCCTGGCGCACCCCCTCTATCCTGGAATCTACTCCCTTCCCGCAGAGCGGGACCGGCGCGCGGGCAACGCCACGGTGTTGGATGTGGGGCTGACCGGCCCTTCGTACTACGGCCCAGGCAGGGTGCGTGGGCGGGGGCGGGCCGTGAGCTCACGCAAGGGCCGAGTTTGACAGCCGGCCGAGGGCGTCCCGCCGTCTCCCCGCCCGGCGCTACTGCAGGCTACGCCCTATGCGCTGCCCGTCTACCCGCGTGTCGACCTGGCCACGCACGCGCACTACAAATGGTGGGGCCGGCGGCGCGGGGGAAGGGGCACACAGGCGGCCTCGCTGCTGCGGCCAGCTTGCGGCCATGCGGCTTTATGTTCGTGGCCGCGCTGCTCTTGCCAACATAATGTACCGGTGCCAACACCCTGCGCCCTACCTCCTGGTCCGACTGCCAGGCTGCTGACCGTGGAGGGCATGGTCACAGCCTACAGGCTGCCGCAGGTGAGCGGCGACACTACAGGGCCAGCGAGTCGCCATTCCGCTGATTCAGGCCGCGGTCTTGGAATCCGCCATGCCCAACTGTCTCAACCTTGCCACGCCCTTCCATTCCCCCACCAGCTACTGGCCACCAACTCGCTGGTGCTGCTGCAGCGTACGCCCTTCATAGAGTACTTTTACAGGCGAGGCATTGGGGCAGGGGAAGGCGCAAGCAAGCAGCGGTCGAACAGCTGCTGTTGTGATTGCCCAAGCGAGGGCTATATATGTCTAGAAGAAGGGCGGTCCTCCAATGCCGCACTCACCTCCCTCCCCAGCGACTCTTCTCCATTCCCGCCCTCTCACCAGGGCGCTCCGCCCCTGGGAGCACTACGTGCCGTTCTGGAACGCCACCCTGGCCAACGGCACGCGGCTTGGCATGGACGACGTGTACGAGGCGGTGCGGGAGCTGCGGGAGGTGGAGGCCTCCGACCCAGGCCGCATCCAGCGCATCATCGCAAACGCGCAGAACTTTGTGGCCAAGTGGGTCGGGGCCGGGGCCGGGGGGAAGGGCCGAGGGAAGGAGCAGGCTGAGTGGGGAACCAGGCCCTGGCACAGGGCCGCGTCTTGCTTGCTTGAATGCCGTGCCACAGGGGCGGACAACCCGTTGAAAAAAGGTCCGTGCTCTGTGCACGCCGCCAGTGCCGAACAGCCGTGCACATCCGATGCGCGATCTCGCCCTACCTCCTTACTTGTGTGCCGGCCCCCATCGTCCCAGGTTCATGACTAAGCGTATGCGGCTGCGTTATTACAGGGAGGCCATCACCGCTTACAAGGTAGGGACCCCGGGTCCGCCGCGAACAGCCGGCGGGGCAGCGGGAGCAAGCCACGGAGCAAGCGCACCTCTAGGCGCCCTAGGCATCCTGCTGGCTGTAGGCGCCAGCCTCCCGATAATAAAATTACGAATCCGCGAAGGCAGCACGGCCCGGTGCCGTCGCGGCCCCAGCCGGCTTCCTGACGGCCCCCACCCCAACCCCAACCCTCTCCCACCCCTCAGTCGCTGTTCCCTGACATGGACGCATGGATCGAGGCGTATGCCGCCAAGTGGATCCACACGCCGGAAGCAGCGGCGCCAGCGGAGAGCGGAGCGGATGGTAGATGATGACGGCAGCTTGCGCGGCTGTGCTGTGATGATGACGCGAGGGCGGTAGACCTACCGGCGCCACGCGGTGGTGCGTAGCAGCGCAGGTAGGGCTCTGGCTTGCTGGCTGCTGGTGAGGGATTGATGATGAGTAGAGCAAGGCCAGGCGGGGCGGGCGAGAGCTAGCTTCCGCAGCACGACCTGCCGCGCGGCGGGGGCTTCAAGGTGCAAGCCAAGCGGCGGCTGCAAGGTGCAAGCCTAGGGGCGTGCACTGAGGGCGCGAGCAGGGGTTTGTTTCCTGTGCAGAGCTTCGGCATGGATGGAACACAGTCGCGGCTGGACGCTGCGGCGCGTGGATGCCTGCCTTTGGACCCCCTCA
The DNA here is from genome assembly GCA_001662425.1 of Chlamydomonas sphaeroides. NCBI lineage: Eukaryota > Viridiplantae > Chlorophyta > Chlorophyceae > Chlamydomonadales > Chlamydomonadaceae > Chlamydomonas > Chlamydomonas sphaeroides. The sequence goes on from BDDC01001594.1 coordinate 9,088, forward strand.
CTTGGGACCGCCAACGGAGTATGCCTTGGGGCAGATGTGCATTCCTGTTTTGCAACGGTGTCGTACATATGTCGTACATACAGGTGACGACGGATGCGATGCGACACGTCAATATCTATCCCGAGCTAGGAAGTACGTGTTCCATCCGCGCTCGGCTACTACGACATTCATCAGCTAGCAGCAGGGCCCTTGACACCACAAGCTAGGAGCAACGAACGTTATGCATACCGGAGCGTGCCGGCACGCACTGGCCGGCCGCCGCCAGCTCGTGCGCGCTGCCTTCAGCCAACCGCCGTACGAGCCCATGCGGCACACGGCACGCCGTAACCTTAGACCGAACCACCCGACGTCCGCCCCTGACACAAAAACACCTCATGTCCCCAATCGATCTAGCCCGACAGCCAACGCCGTACACAGGGGACGGAGACGGGCAACAATGCAGCGGGGGCGGGTAGATGGCGATGGACAGTGGGTCCGTGCGGCCTCGTCCCTGTCCCCCGGCAGCAGCAGCAGCAGCATAGCAGCAACCCTAGAAGCCTGCACCGCCAGCGCTTCAGTCCAAGGAGTTACGCCGCTACCCGGACTCATCGTATGCTGTGTTGTACCGCGTAACACGGCGACACGCGCGCAGCGAGGGCGCCGGTCGCGCCGACGCTACCGCATCGCTCAGGCTTGAACAAACGGCCGACCCCCATCCATCTATAGAGCATGATCGGCCTCCCATACATCGCTCGCTCCGCCCGCGCATGCGTAGCATGCGACCAACGCCGCGCGCGCGCCTGCTCGTGATTGCCGTCGCCTGCTCGGCAGCGGCCTGGCAGCGCCCAACGTAGCCGCTAGCCAGACAGTTCCATCACACGCCTGCTTCGTGCTGCAAAAACCTGCACGTGCCAAAATAGGAATGCAACAGCTGCTGCATGCACATACACCCAGCCGCGTGGACAGAGTAACCGCATGGGTAAGGCCAGATCCACCCAACGTAAGCCACAGACAAGGGCACACAAGCCCGTATGGAAGGAGTTCGTCTATCTCTGCAAGCCCACTCATGGGGCCATTCATACCTGCGCATACGTACACCGGCTTCTGACTTGCTGAAACATACCCCAATCGGCGGCAGGTCCTCATATCACCGCAGGCTCTTGGCTTCATCACTCGCATTTCTCCATCCACCACGTACTCCCCGACCTCGCAATCACAACGCGATACCCTCCTGCCTGCACTCCCTCCTGACATACGGTGTCCAAGCGTGCACGTACATACACAGCACACGGCACACACGACATGCAGTTTTCGCGCGTGCTCGGATCGGCCCGCGTCACACCAGTGCCAAGCGACGGACACGCTGCGGGCATGCGGCCGCGCACCGCACGCATCTACCACGCAAGGCAAGGCAAGCCGCAGATTGCGGTTCGCATCAAGGGTTCACTCATCTGGCGCTACATAGGACACACATGCGTGTCTGTGACACGGACGCTAGCTAACTCACAACAAAAACCGACGTACGGCACAACACATATACATAAACCGCAAGGCACACGCACAGCACATATCTAGGCACGCTCCTTCCATGGCAGCGGCTGTCATAGAGGCATCCATCCATGTCGGTGCGTCAAGCGCAGTATGCGCCAGTGTGATGATGATTCTGGGCAGCAGCGACCTGCCATGTAACTACTGCTGTGCGCGCGTACAATATTGAGCGAGCAGCGCCGCAGCCCGTTGCCGTACTCCAATCGCTGCGTGCATTGATTCTACACTGAGCTCACTATACTACTCAGGGCCAGGCCGGGCCGCGCTACCTTGGCCTGTGGCGCGGTTGCGGCGCCAAAGGTAGGTGTCCATGTGTCCCTTGCCCTTGACCTGTAGGGCAGAAAGACAGCCGGCCGCAAGCAGGAAGTGAAGCAGGGTGGCTGGGTTGCATGTTTTGCCTATCGTGCCTTCTCGCTTGCCTGCACAGATACGCACTAAATACACCAGCCAGAGCGCTACGCTTTGGCGGCCGCGACGCGCGCCACTTTCGCAAGGGCATAGGCCCCCGGGGCCCTCCGCCGCCCCCCATCGCACTCCCACCCACCTCGATGCCGCCTGTGGCCTCCCAGCCGCCGTCCTTGCAGCGCGGGGCCAGGCGGCGGTACAGGTCCCCCGACACGTGGATGGCGCCGGGCACGCCTGGGGGAACGAAGAGGGACGTATGCTGAGTGCGATGCCGTACGTGCTATACGTAGGCGCCGCAGCGGCGGCTGTGCGCAGCATGGATGCAATCCATCCGTAGCTAGCGTGAGGGATGGGCGGCATGCGCTGCTAGCTCCGTCTCACGCAGCGAGCGCTGCCCCGGCCTGCGGCTTGGCGCGTGCGTCCAGGCTGCCAGACGAAAGCACCTGGTCTGCCCAGGCATGTTGGGCAGAGTACGGCGTGCGTGATTGCATGTACCCCACAACATGTGTAGGTCCGCTGGGCTTGTTGTTTTCGCATGGTGGGCCAAACTCGACAGGCCCCGCCCACCTGTGGACTCCATCCGACTGGCCGTGTTTACCGTGTCGCCTGCAGGAGAAATGCAAGGGATGTGAGGTAGGGCTGCGCGGCCTGCCCAAGCAGGGGCCCCCGCCAAACCAACCCCGTGTCGTCATAATGGTTTCTACTTGCACGCGCTGCTCACCGAAGAGGCAAAAGCGCGGCATGCGGGTGCCCACGACGCCGCTGACCACGGAGCCGCAGTGCATGCCAATGCGGATCTCCACCGGCTGCCCCGTGGTGGGGAGCAGCACCTCGGAGGCGGCAGCCAGCATGGCCTGGGGCGCAGCGGGCGGGATGGAGCGAGGAGCCCACGGGAGGGGGGAGCGGTGACACAAACATTGCTCAACACACGGCTCGTGACTGCGAGGGCAGGCCTGCATTGGGAGGGCCCGAGAGGGGCCATAGCTAGCCCCATGCGCGCGTTGCTGGACTGCCGTTTGCTCCCAGCAGGCCAACTGCCACCCCATGGTTCGGTCCCGCTCCCCCACGGCAGCAACGCACCTGCGCGAATGCGAACACGCGCTCTGCGTGCAGCGGGTCCTGCCGGCTGTGCCGGTCGCGAACGGCCGTCATGCCGTCGTCGTCCTCGTGGATCAGGCCACCAGCCACAAAGTAGCAGTCTGGGGAGAGGGCGGGCACGCAGCGCGAGGGCATAAGGGACGAGTAGCTACTTGCGCTGGCCTAGCTCGTGCGTCCCCGTGGCTTCACGAGCGAGCTGCACGCCGTGTTCCACTTCCCTCCCTCGATCCCCGTGCACCCTACCTCCAATGGTCTCCACCTTGAACACGCCGTACTTGTCTAGGCAGGCGTCGTACCGCGAGTAGAGGTCGTTGAGCAGGGTCATGACCTGCGGGTGGCGCCGCCGCCGCCAGGGGAGCTCTGCGTGGGGCTTCTGCCGACGACGCCAGGCACGCAAAGCCCGCAGGACAGCCCCATCGCACAGCCCAGCCACGCCAGCCCAGCCACGCCATGCCAGGTCACGCCAGGCGGCGAGCGAGCGGTCCTGCCTGCCCGCACCACCAGCTACAAGAATGCCAGGCAGCAACTAGCGCATGCACATGCCCGGGGTTGGCTGTCCCACCCGCTGGATGGCCCGTACGCTACCTGATGCGGCTCGACCTCCTTGCACATGGGCGTGAAGCCTGCGCGCAGGGGCGCGCGTATGGCCCAGGGTTGGCGAGTGGGTCGGGTCAAGCAGGCGGTATCCAACAACCGAATGACGGTCTCTAACGACCTCGATCACGACCGCCCGAGCGCGCACATGCCGCTCGCTCCGCGATTCGCAACGAGCTCGCAATGGGCTACGTGGCCATGTGCGTGCCTACCCTTGATGTCGGCAAACAGAAGGGTCACCTGTGGCAGGCAGGGGTCGGAGGCAGCGCGGTGCGCGATTCGATGCGGCGTCCTAACGAACCAGGTGCCGTGCCGTGCGTGCTGTCGTGGCCCCCAGCTGCCGTGCTGGTCCTCCCTCGCACAGACTTGCTACCGACACCATCTCGGCCTGTCTGGACAAGGCTACCACCACCCATGCACCGCCCGCCGAAGCCCTTAACTGCGTGCGCACCTCGGGATGGGCCGTCGCCAGGGCGTTGCAGTCGGAGACCGCAGGCTGCCAGGAGGGCCCGATACTTCCGTGCGGCAGGGCCGAGGCGGCCACGCGCCCTCCGCCGGACGTCCACTGCTCTGTGATGTGCTGCAGGATGTGGCGGGGGAACCTGCAGCGACATCGGGAGGCACGTGAGGAGCGGCGGCCTCGGCGTCACAATTTAAGGCCATTGCCTTCGTGCAGTGCCACCCATCCACTCGCCTAAGTGACCCCACCCATCGCAGGTGACTCACAGCTGCTCCACCAGGCGGTGCTCCGTCTCCATCACCATCGCCACGTGCCGCTCCGCCGCCACCTTGGCGGTCACGTCCATCTGGCTCAGCACGATGACGGGCTGGCCCGTGCCGGGGTCCACCACGGTTGTGGCCCACACCTCGTGCCACGCCTCCGCCTCCGCCTCAGCCGCCTCGGCGGCCTGCGACGCGGCAGCTGCGTCCACAGCTACTGGCGCCGCTGCCGCAGCTTCCTCCGCCTCCGCCAGTTCTCCCGCAGCCGTGATCTCAATTGCCACAAGGTCGCCAGATGCAGGTGAGCCGAGCGTGTGGATGCGCGCGCTCGGCGCTTCATCGCAAGGGCGTCGCTGCTGGGCACCGGCGCCCTGCGTACCCTGCTGCTGAGGCCCAAATAACCTGGCAGCGCTGCCGCTGGCGGGGTGGGCTCCAGCAGAAGACTTGAAGAGGGCGCCCGTGACGGCCCCCATGGCAACTCTGTCTGCTCGGCCCGACTCCGAATCTAGCGCGATCGCCAGGTCCGTGGTTTGGCCGCAGCTTCCAGCGCTGCAGTGCGCCGAGTCCAGAGCGCTCTGGCGTGCCGCGTCGGCGTCGGCGTGCAGCTCGTGCTGTGCTACCTGTGCTCCTGCCGGGCTCGCGACTCGTGCGCTCTGCAGCCGGCGCAGCATGGAGCCGCCGGCCAGGCTGCTGCGCGACTGCCGGGCCGGGCCCAGGCCCAGGCCCGCGACGATGGCGGGCAGCCTGCTGGGGATTGCATTGCTGCCGCTGAGACCGGCGTAGGAAATGAGAATGCAGCTGTCTGTGCGTGGCGAGGCCTGGAGCGACGAGGACGCGCACGGGGCGGTGGCCAGGGACATCGCAAAGGCGACAGCGCGGGAGCCCAGAACAGGCGGCGCGACAGAGCCGAGGCCCAGCTGCTGTGAGGTGAGGCTGTAGTGTTCGTCGCCACTGTCCGACGAGCTCACGGAGAGGGACGACGTGGACCGCCTAGGCAGCAGGTGGCGGCTGCTGCTGCGTCCCTCTGCCTGGGGGCGCCGCAGCATGCCGGCGGTGTACCCGCTGGCAGTCGCCGATTTCTGGCGGTGGGAAAACCTGCTGGCAGCCGCCGCCGTGCAGGCGCTGTCGGCAAAGGACGTCGTGTTGGACTGGCGAGGTACGACCGGGGCGCGGATGGTGCGCGTCTCCGCCGATGCTGACACAGCATGGTAGGGAGCCAGCGGCGGCGACATGAGCATCGCAAACGTGGAGGTGGCTGGCGTCCGGGGAGGCAGGGAGGGGCAGGAAGCGCGAGAGTCAGCTAGGGCCCCCACGTGCGGCAGTCAGAGGTGGCGGTGTACAAGGCTGCGGCGGCGCGTCGGGGCAACCAACAGCGCTGAACAAGCTGGCTGCAGTCCTTGGCGGCCAGTCCATTGAATGCGTGCGTGCCACGGCGCCCCAGCCACTACACCACCCTCGGCAGGCCGAGGAACGCACCAAAGGGGTCATCAATGGCGCCCGACCGCCTTCGCGTGGACAGGTCCACGGTCCGCACCACGTCCAGGGAGTCCTCGCGCACCGCCGACATCATGCCGTGCCCGCTGCTCTGCCGAGGGCTGCCGCTGCCGGGCGCATCCCCGGTGGCGGCTCGCGGCACGACCGCCGACCCCGTGCTATGGCCGAAGTTAAAGCTGTGTCCAGCAATGGCCCTCCGGCGCCGCCCCGCTGCGGCTGGCACAGCGCCGCCGTGGCTGCCGACCGTCAGCCTGCCCAGCGTCAGGAGGTGCGCCGCGGTGCGAGCCGCCGAGCGCGGGCGGGGGCTGCATCTGCTGGCTAGCGCACCCTCGCCCGGATGCTGCTGGGGCCCAGGGGCTGCGGCGGCGACGGTGGGCTGTGAGAGATAGACCTGCGGCTGACGGGCCCCCGCCGTGGCTACGTGGCCGGCAAGGCTGCCCGCGCACGCAGGGGCTGAGCAGCCAGGCCCAGCTGCAGCTGCAACGGGCCCGACGGCACGCGGCGCGCCAGCAGCGGCGACGCAGCTGGGCCCGGCGGGGAGCGGCAGCAGGTCCGACCCCACGGCTGTAGCGCCGCAAGATAGCGGCCTGCTGCTGCCGCCGCCGGCACGATGCGGGGCGGCGGCTTGCTGGGTGGAGGCTCCTGCGCGCACCAGGGGCGCGACTGTGAACACATACGCACGAGGGAGCAGCGGGCATTACGTGCACGACGGCGCGTGCGTTCGGCTCGCCGGCAGGGCCAGCAAGGCAGCAGCTCCGTGTCGTTGCGTGCATATGCGAGGGGCGGTGCGCGCCAGCCTGGCGCTGAAGAGGGTGCAAACAGAGGATGCACGTGCCAGGGTGCATGTTTTGCCGCGGCAACGCAGGCACTCGTCCTGCACACCTGCTGCCGCGATCGGAGGCTGCGCAGAGGCTCCCCGCGATGCCCCGCGATGCCCCGTCGTCTCCTTGAGCCATCTGTCACGCCCCGGGTTGAGGCATAGGCTGGGCTGTACCTGCACCACGGAACGCCACACGCCGCCGCCCGGCCGAGCCAACTCTTCGAGCATGCGCTCGCGCTTGGCTGGGTCGCGCGAGAACACACACGCTAGCGCGTCCCGCGGCGCGCCCAGGGCCTGGAGCTGCGGTCCGTAGTATGCCAGGCTGCGCGCGTTTTGGTGCAGTACGGCGCCAGCCTCCGAGAACACAGTTATTATTGCTGGACTGGATTCCACAATTGCTGCGTCTAGCGCATTGGCGGCGATGCGCGCCTGCACGTTGGGAAACCCGTTGGCGATTGGGCCGCTTACGTGCCGGCTTTGTAACGGCCATCCTTGGCATCAGCAATGACGAGGGCATTGCGCTATATGCGATGGCTCACCGCTGGCTGAGAGTTGTGCATTATAGTAGTTTGGGTTTCAGCGGCGCAACTCGCAGCGTCTGCGATAGCAGGCGCTGGCTGAGCGCACCGAGGTTTACGCGGACTTCCGAAGCGTAACGATGAGTGCCCATCTTGAACGGCCAAGGAAACGGCGGAACGCATGGAGACGTCGCACGAGAGGTCCGCGGGGTGGTCCTCACTCCGCATGTCTTCTTTTACATAGTGCCTGCTCCGCGAGCGTCGACGCCGCAACAGCGGCAAGCACGCGGCCAACATTGTCGTGGACGTGCCAAGTGAGCTGCTACTGCTGGGATATAATCAGTAGGACGCAGAGCTGCGTTGAGGAGCTAATATGCAGCAGTTAAGTTTAGGGATGCTGCTCAAGTGCGGCTGGATGGTTCGTTGCTGCCTCTGAAACGCACCCGCCACGCGACGCGACCTTTTCGTCGGTTTCGCTGCCTAGTCGTCCAGCACGCATAACAAGCTCTCCTGCCACAGGCAATTCTCAATTTGACGTATAGCCCAAGCAGCGTAAGCGTTTGGAGTGAAGCGCTGTGACATTACGCCGTATCGAGCGCCAGGGTGCGGCCCTTGGAAGTGAGCGCAGGGAGCGCTGCTGCAATCCCTGGCAATCTGCCATGGGTTTTGCTTGGGGGCGCGACGCCGGTACGAGATCTAAGATGTTGGTTACCAACCTTGACCCAACAAGGGCCAGCTACCGCGGCTCGCTCCCAGTGCCCACGCTTGGCATGTGCCAAGCAGCGCGCAGTGCTACCCAGCACGTGAAAGACCCCAGGTTTACACGTTTCATGATAGCGCAACACTTCTAATTCTGGTCGGGACGTGTACGTGCCGGTAGTGGAGCAGAGCTGGTAGTCTCTTTTGGTTTTGTCCAGGGGAGCTCCCCTGGTTCTGTCCGTAACTGTTGCATCTCCGGGCAGCCCTCCCCGGCCACGGCCACCGGTGGCAACAGCGCGCGGCCTGCTGAGCCGTTGGGGGGTTGGCCAAAGGGCCCCGGCCCGCCTGCTGACGTGCGTGGTGGGGCCGTCCGGCGGGGGTCATTGAAGGCCAGGTGCGAGCCACGGGTACCTTCGATTGTCTCAGGTACCCTTAAGTGACTTCCAGGCTGGTTCCCAAGTAAGATCCAAGGGTGTGAGCCAGTAGGTGGGTGTGAGCCAGGAGACTGCACATTATGTAACCTTGAGCGCGCCAAAACGCCCCAAGGCACACCCCACGGCAAAACGCAAGGTTCGTTCCGCCACTGGATTTCACGCTGGTTCTACAATACAAAAGGGTTTGTACCTTCTGGCCTGACCACGAGGCCATGGCACTGTGTCACAATGTGTCGTTTCCCCACGCACGGGGTGTCGTGACACGCATGCTGCCAGTTTCGGGGTTTTGCCTGGCGGCAGAGGCCGGCCACCTTGGCTGTGCAATCGTTGTGATGGGCCACCGCGGTACAGCCGCCCGGGGGCCTAGGGGACCCGCTGGGAGGGGCCTGGCCACGAGCCCGGCCACCTGAGGGGACGTTGGGAGTTTTGGTGTGTGTAGTGCAATCAAGCCTTGGGTGCGTGGGCTACTTGCCGGCTTACCGTGCTGGCCGACTACTGCCAGGCGGGTGTGTGGTAGTGTGGCCGGCAGGCCGTGTGGGTTTAATGCTAGGTGACTTGGGGTGGCGTCGCTGGCGTGCCAGCACCCCCGAGCAACCGAGCAGCGCGAGCAGTGGGGGCCTGCCGTGCGTAATAAGTTGATCTGTGGCGCTGAAGGTGCGCTGGGGCACCCAGGGTGTGAGCAGCCAGTGACCCGGGAGGGGGCACGGCCGCTATTGGTGCGCTGACGGCAGCAAGATATGGCCACGGACGTGGCTTTGGGTACGGTGGCCATGGGCGCCGTAGCGAGTTATGAGGTCAGCTGCAGTACTAGAGCTTGCAAGGCGTCACGGAGAGGCAGGCGGGCTCTTGGCCCGCCCTTCGCTTGGGTGCCCGACGGTAGGCCCTTCAATGGCTTGCCCTCCCGCTCTATCTGGGGGGCGCTGGCGGGGCCAGTGAGGGGCTGTGGCACACCGTTCAGCAGCCAAGCTCCCACCATCCCGCTCACCAGTCCCAAGGGGCTTGGGGGAGAGGGGCTGGGTAGGCATGACAGCAACCCTGGAGGTGCCAGCAGCAGGCGCCAACAGCCAACTTGCCTACACAATAGCCTGAGTTGCTTGGGTTCTGTGCGTTAGCTGTCTTGGAAGGCCTTGGTTTTGGGGGGCCAGAATTGTTGAGCTGGCAAGGCCAGCGACGTAAATCTATATCAAATACAGTACGATTTGATCTATTACATAAGTTTGGGAGCGCCTGGATGAAATCAGCTTGGTGGTGTGGGTGTGGGTGTGGGAGAGCGACGAGCGCCCGGGGCGCCGGAGGGAGCTAGGCGGTATGACAATGAGGCGCGGGCGTGCTTGTGTTGAGGTGCGGCGTCTTAGCGTGCAGGTTGTGTTTTACTCTGAAGGCCGGGGCGTTGCGTTCACATATTGGTAACATATAGTAAGCACGACCCGCGCGGCACACCCAATGTTGATTGATGACGCGTCGAAACCCAGCGTTGAAACCCAGCGTCGCCGTGGAGAACGTCGGTCCCCGGCCCGCCCAGCCCGCGTACCAGTGTATATATATGTTACCTGGCGTCGCACGTGTGCATTGTTGTGGCTGCAGCACCCGCCGGCGCGCGCTGTGGCTAACGCATGCTAACGACACAACTTGGCCCCCGCACAGCACGCCCTTAGTTCAACGCTTAGACGTACCTACGAAAGTAAGCAGGGGAGGACCACCGGCAGCAGGGGCAAAAGGCAGGAGGCATAAGCGGTTAGGTGTGTTATTCGGCGCACCGCATAGGGGCGCGCCAGGGACAGGGGGCAGGCAGGGCACACGCTAAGAGCGGGGCTAGCCGGCGGGTGCGTGCTGTGTCTGCGGAGGGGAAGAGGGGGTTGGAGGAGACGGGGTCAGTGAAGGGGCAAGAAAGTACAGCCACACGAGGGCCATGCAGGAGCAGCCGGTTCCACAGGCAGGGGTGCGGTGCAGCGGTGTGAGTGCAGGCGCGTGCAGGCGTGGGCAGGCAGGGATGCGTGTGTGCAGCAGGCGGCGCGTGGACTCGTGAGATAGAGTTCCCCGCGCACCGCCTGGCCTGGCCCTCGCCGTGGCGCTGGCGGGCCAGGCCTGTGCAGGGTGCCGTGGCGGGTGCGGAGTCCGGGGTGACTCCCCGGGGCCCGCCGGCAGGCCTGGCTGGGGTCATCAGCGGCCTTGCCCGGGGGGCCGGGGCACGGTGAGCATGGTCTGCCCGATGGGCGGCGACCGCTTGACCATAGACGGTCACCGTACTCCCGTTCCTCATTCCCGGAGGCCTGCCGGCCGGCGCCCGGGGCGCGTGGCCGCATGCGAGGTGCACGGGGCCCCGCCGCTAGCGGTGCGGCGGGGAGCACGGGTGGGTGGGCCAGGAGGCCTCCTGGGGTGGGCGGCAATGGTGCGCGCCGGGGGTAGGGCTGGTGGGGGCGTGTGTGTGTTTTGGCCATGTCCACATGGGACCTGCATAGATAGGGCCCCAGGATGGCTATGTAAGGCGAGAGGGAGTCCTTGTTTAGTCAGTACCCCTCTGACTTACTACCGTACAGCAGTGGTCTGGAGACCAAGCCTCAAGCGCTTGTAACGTTTTTAGTGTGTGCCGTGCCAAGAGCCTCTGGCCTCTCCCCCTATGCGGTTAAGACCCTGGTGCTCTTCACCTGTCAAGAACAAGAACAGAACGCAAGTATGGTATCCGTAAGTGGGGCCCGGCTGTCGCGCCCCCCGCCTCCTGGGCTGATCAGCAGCCCGCAGCCTCCAGTGTATGACGCGGCCTCCCCCAGTTCGGAGACCTGTAGCAGCCCTGCTCAGCGTAAGACTCGGCCCTATAAGGAGCGGGGGCCTAGATAGAGCAGCTCGGCCCAAGCCTCGCCACAGCAGTGAGCAGCCCGTGTCAGCAGCGTATCAGTAAGCTTCAGGCAGCAGCAGCGCCTGCGCAGCAGCAGAGTCGACGGGACACGACGGGACCGGCAGCCCGGTCCCGCGGTCTGTTCGGCTTCCGCTTCCGCCTTCGCTATTTCTTTACGTTTGGTCTTTAGGATATTCGGCAACGACTACAGCGCGTCGCAGCACTTGAGGCCGCGCAGGCTGCGATAAGTTTATTAACAGTCACGCTCGTCAGGCCGGGACTCGTCGCGGCAGGCCGTAACTGGTCGGCAAGCCTCACTCACTCAATCAGGGCTTCAGCATTTTCAGTACGTAACAGCAACGTGTCTGGAATTCGGCGGCGCTGGTACTGCAGTCGTACGGACAGCAGCCTTGCCTTTGTCAGCGATCATCAGGGGGTTAGTTACCTTATGGCGAACCAAGGCAACAGCATCAGATGACTATGCTATTGGCCAGGGCCGCCTCTCCACTCTCTGTTACTGTTACTGTTACACCGCAAAGCGGAGGTCGCCGTTTCACAGCCAGGGGGGCCATCGGCAGATCAGGTCATATCGGCGCGCTAGGGCCCTCGGCTCCTCAGCGCTTCAGTCCGCCTATTCCACACATCCCTCAGATACCGGGCCACTCTCAAGCATCTCGGCGAAAAATGTGTCGTGACGCGCGCGCGTTGGGAGTGGTGAAGCGCATTGGTGGTACAACGGACGGCACTATGCATCGAGCCACTCAGCAGGTCTTGGCACAGGGACGGACGCTGGCGATACGCTGCACTCAATAGATCACACGCCAGCTTCAGCGCTGGCCAGCTTCAGCGCTGCGTGCCGCATGCAAGCCTTCAGGCGCTTGCTTGAAGCACCGCGTGCGTGCCTCATCAGCCACTCATCAGCCAGGCCAAGCCCCGGCCTTGCTTCATGTTTCCCCAGCCTGCAAGATAGATCAGCAATTGCGCAGCATGCGTGCTGAACCCAGAGGGCGTTCGTACTACCTGAAGCACTGAGGAGCAAAGGCTCCATCCAGCGCACCAATATACGTTGACTTGCCGATGGCCCCCACTGGCTGCGAAAAGGGGACCTACCTATGCCTGTGTCTTTGCCTCAGACATCCGGCATACATACAACGCTTGGCCGGCCTGACGACGGCGACCTGGGGCTTGACATACAGCAGGCTACGTGACGACGATGTGGCTACGTGACAAACATTTCATTCAACAGCTACGTACATTGTAGGAGGGGGTATCCCCTGTCCATCCGTTCCCTGCCCCGGGCCTCCTAGGCCTCCGTGGCGACCCCTTGTGTCATGCCAACGCTCGTCTTTCGGCATGTCACGCCATATTGCGTGTATGGCAAGGTACAGCCGGCTGCCAGCCCAAGAAGAATTCTTACTTATCAGGTGCCGACTGTGCGGCAAGGGAAATGCTCGAGATGGCAGGAGAGCGATCCGTTACTTAGCGCTAGAGAGCTTGCGGCTGTCCGGATTCATGGCACACACAGTGTGCTTAATGTGCGCTGGCAGCGCCACGGGGGTGGAGGTGCCCCCTAAGAGTGCAGGGACATGCGATCCGCTGCCCCTCCGGCTTGTGTCGTGCTGCGGAGGCAGTATGTCACGACAGGCAAACCAGGACGGAGCACTACTTGCTACGCTGTAGGTTTGGGGCCGGGGCGGACCCTCCGCTGGCAGCGGTGCGGCCGCCACCACCTCTATCTGGGCCGGGGCCAAGCAGCAGCGCAGGCGGGGTGGAGGCCGCTGCGAGCAGCCGAGGTCAGCCTCTGGCGGCGCCAAGCGGAAGCTGGTGTAGCTAGCGGTGTTGGGGGCTGGGTAGGCAGCGAGGGTGAGCTCTGCCTCCTGGCCGTGCCTGGCTAACTGGGCGGCGGCTGTTGCGGTAATTAGCAGCCGCACGCTTGTGCCAGCCGTTCTGTTTGACGTGTGCCCCGGCGGCCATGTCCAGGTGAAGGGACCAGGCAGGGGTCGCGCCGCAGACACGTGCCAGCACTACCGCGCATGGCGAGAGTCGATAGGGTGGTATGGTGCCTGCATTTACATGCATTCAAATGAAGTAGCCCGATTGGCGGGGGCGGCTGGCAGCCCCAAACGAAGGACTGGGAGGGGGCTACACCCCCTTTCGTTCCCAGTCCGGATGGGGTCAACAACAACCAGCAGGGGCTAACACTCGCCGGCAACACGGCCGTCCCCTCGTGCCATGCTCGCTCTTTCCAGCTGCTGTCGATGCCAAGCGAGCATCTTCCTTGCACCCTCCTTGCTTGCGCCGCATGCGTCGTCAGCATCTCGTCTCGCTCAGGACTGCACACGCGGCGGATAGCGCAACCCCTGCCGAACAGAAGCCGTACGTTACCAAATAGACACGGTAGGCGAGCGAGCATTCCACTAATGCACTTGCTGCAATTCATACCCATGACATACGCTGTCATGCCACGTCTCTGATCAAGTATGCAATAAACCCAGTGCCAAGTATCACGCATGGCCAGCGTAGCTTGCTTCGCGTGCGTGTAAACCCTCATCCCATCGAGGGTGCCAACAGGTCAAGTAAAGGCCCAGCCGCCTACTGCGAGGGGAGGGCCAGCCATCCCCGCCCTCGGGTGCCGCATGGTCCGACACGCGCGAGGTACCATGAGCATCGCCTGCTACCCAAAGCGCAAGCATGATGGCTGCCGTTACGGCTGCCAGCCTCCCAAGTAAGCCCGCCTCCACATCACCACATCACCACATCACCACATCACCACATCCACCACATCCACCACATCCACCACATCCACCACCACCACCACCACCACCACCACCACCACCACCACCACCACCACCACCACCACCACCACCA